>PVLC010012141.1:0-45127 GCA_004027655.1 Graphiurus murinus | reverse complement strand
CGCCCGGCTCCCCAGTCCTATTTTTTATTCTTTATTTTGAAACAGGGTCTCACTAAGTTGCGGAGTGCCTCACTAGGTAGCTGAGGCTGGCCGCGAACCCGGATCCTCCGGTCTCAGCCTCCCGAATGCTGGGATTACAAGCGTGCGCCACCACGCCCGGCTCCCCAGTCCTATTTTTTATTCTTTATTTTGAAACAGGATCTCACTAAGTTGCGAAGTGCCTCACTAGGTAGCTGAGGCTGGCCGCGAACCCAGATCCTCCGGTCTCAGGCTCCCAAATGCTGGGATTACAAGCGTGCACCACCACGCCCGGCGCCCAGCTACTTTTTAAATTTTTGACTTTGGTATCATGTGAATGTTTTATGAATCTCCGAGTAGAATTATAAATATGATCATAGATAAAATTAAACGTTCTGCTCAGTGGGACTTACGGTAGGGCAAGAAGGGCCTGCCCTGAAAGGAGAGAGCTCAGAACTGCACTTAGGGTTGAATTATGCGCCGTGTGAAATAACATTTCGTTAGTATTAGTCTGTCTCTCCAAGGAGACTGCAAGCTTCTTGAGGTGGAAGCCATGTCTCTCCCCTGCAGGTTGTTGGACGCTAAGACTGGCGTGTGAAGGAGGCAGGCTTCTTGGGGAAGAGGGGCTTGCTGGTGACAGCTCCTTTCTCCTGCCTAGCTACCTGCTTGGCAGGGACTGGGATCTAGCGCTCCCTCGGGTGGGGAAGGCCTGGGGAAGAGAGGAAACTCCATTGCCCTCTCCTCAGTTGAGCCACCCTGTCTTGCCCAGGAGCCCTACCTGCAGAGCCGGTGCGACTGCTGTAGCTACCGCCTGGACCCCGACAGCCCCGTAAGGATCCTGAACCTGCGCTGCCCGGGCGGCCGCACGGAGCCCGTGGTGCTGCCGGTCATCCACAGCTGCCAGTGTAGCGCCTGCCAAGGTGTGTCTGGGTGGGCTCCGGGCGGGGGCGTGGCTCCGGGGCGTGGCGGTGGGCGGGGCCGAGGCTGGTGAGGATCTGCCTTTGTAAGCAGCTCTGGAACCTAGGTGCAGTTCCCGGCCCCTTTGTTGTTCCCTGAGTCCTTCCAGTGCGATCCTGCCCTCCACCCCACCCCACCCCCCAGCATTCTGTTGATTTCTTCTCCAGTCATACATGAGCTTGGGTGTTTGGAGTAAATCATACCTAGTTCAAATGCCAATTCATTTGTTTCCTTGCTGAGCACTCTCCACCCTGCCCGTCACCTCCCCATTTGAAAGGGGCTGATATCTCTGCCCAGGGGTGTGTGTGTGTGTGTGTGTGTGTGTGTGTGTAATCGCTGGTATATAAAGGAGGTCACACATTGGGCAGGTGAGGGAGAAACAGCTGGAAGGGCCCTGATGTCGCTCGTGGGAGCGCGGTGAAAGAGTTGGCATCTGCCCTGGCTTCCTCCTGGCTGCTCTCTCTCTTCTGCGGCCCTTCTCGGCCTGACCGCTCTGCCTCGCTTGCTACCCACCTCCCTCCCTCGTCCTCCAGGGGGCGATCTATCAAAGCGCTGACCGGCTCCTCGGGATGGATGCGTTGGTCGAGGTTCCTCATGTGCCTTTAGGGCTCAGCGGCACAGATCCCGCACCCCAGCACCTCCCCCAACCGGGGATCCATGCCCAAGCGTTAGCATGTCTCAAATAAAGTGAATCTGGCAGCAAGGTCGTGTGCAGAGTCTCCTCTGTTCTGGGGCCTGGGGTGGGGGTGAGGGGTCTGACGCCCACCTACACCTGAACAAGGACATTGTCAAGGCCACGGGGACCTCTGTGCATCGCCACGGTGACCTCTGTGAGTTACCATGGCTGGTGAACCTGGGCAAGTCACTTCTCATAAGTGGACCTCGGTTTCCTCATACGTAGCAGGACAGGGCTGCATGCAGTCTGAGGACCTCTCCTACTAGACACGGCAGGTCGCCGGCTGTCCTTCCGCCCGACGCCACCGCAGCTGCAGTGGTAGAGAAGGCCAGGAAGCTGAGGCCCAAGCCCGCCTCTCCTCCTCCTTACATTGTATTGAAGTATAACTTACACGAAAGAAATTTGCTCATTTTAAGTCTACATGTCATGGCTTTTATGAAAAGCTGCACAAGCATCACCAGGAACTGGTTTTAGAGCATTTTCATGCCCGTGTGAGATTAATAGCTTCCACTTCCGATCCTATCCAGCCACTAAACTGCTTTCCACCTCGATAACCTTGCTGTTTCTGGATATTTCATATAAATGTCTGGCTTCTTTCAATTAACATGATGATTTTGAGGATTTTTTTAATACTATAGCATAAAACAGTACTTGTTCCTTTTTGTTGCTAAATTTTAAACCATCATATGGATACACTATCCTTTGCCTAACCATTTACCAATGGACATTCAGGTTCTTTCTTTTTCTCTTTTTTGGTCTATGATGAATAAAGCTATTGTGAACATGTTTAAAAAGTCTTTGTGTGTATACACATTTTCATTTCTCTTGGGTACACTATACCTAGGAGTGGAATCTCTGAGTGATAAGGTTATGTGTGAGTTTTTAAGAAACTGCCAAATTGAACTGGACAGGATGGCCTGTGCCTATAATCCCAGTACTTGGGAGAATGAGACAGGAGGAATGGCCTTCTTTGAGGCCAGCCCCAGCAACTTAGCCAGACCCTGTTTCAAAATAAAAAAGGCTGGCGGGTGTAGCTCAGAGGTGCAATTCCCAGTACCCCCCCACACACACCCTTCAAGGGCTCACCCCTAAGACCTACTTCCTCCAACTAGGCCCTACCCCCTAAAGTTTCACCACCTCCCAGGAGCACCATGAGCTGGGACCCAAACTCCAACACAAGAACTTTTGGAGGATACTTAAGATCCAAACCATAACATACTTTATCGAGGTTTAGATTTGTAGTTCCTTGATGACTAATGATGTTGAACATCTTCTTCATGTACTTGTTTTCCTTCATATAGCCTCTTTCCACGCTTCCTCCAGCCCTCTCTCCAGGGCTTTTCTGATGCAGAATCCACTTGGCTTTCACAGGAGCCTTGTCAGAAGGTGCAAATGCAGGGGTGGAAGGTAGCTGATGCCTCTGGAGCTACACATGAAGGCACCACCCTCCCATTCCTCAGAAAGTGAGCTGTGGGGATAGTCAGAAGGGCAATCAAGCCCCGGTGCCTACAGCAGAGATCACTGTCTTCTTTTGCAGTGTTAAGGATTGAACCCAGGTCCCTGCACATGCTAGGCAAGAGCTCTACCACTGAGCTACACCCCCAGGCACCATAGCAGTGATCTCTAAAATGCACCTTTGTGTCGGGTTTTCCTGAGTTCCACAGCACTGCCTGGTGGATCCCTTCCTAGAACCAAGTCCCTGTCTCAGGCTCCACTTCCAGGACAGAGGGAATGGGCAACAGGCCAGATCCTTCTGCTCAGTGCTGGGTGTGGCTGCATATTACCCCTCCCTAGATTCCTCAGAGAACCTGAAAGCCAGAGTCCCATCCAGCTCAAGCTATTGGCAAAGGGGAGAGGACCTAAGGGGTGTGGGAGGGATGGAAAAGAACGGCTCTAGTTAACAGGAGTAACAGGAGCGGGACACAGGAAGGGGGGACTCGTGGGGAGTCAGCACAGGGACCTCAGTTGTCAGAGGTGAGATCCCAAGTGTGGGCCCCATCCTGCAAGTCAGCGGGATTCCTAAGAAGGGCATATTTGATTTTCACGTGTTTCCTGGGCACTGTTCCTCCTTGCAAATCCTTTCCCCCCCCTCTGACTTCATTTTCCTACACATCCAGCTCCCAGTCAGTCACCTATACCCTTCATGTGTATCTTCATCATGGTCCTCCGGCACCTGGGTCCTGCCATTTACTAAATGTATCTATCTATGCTTAGCCCCTCCCTTCCTTCCTTCCTTCCTTCCTTCCTTCCTTCCTTCCTTCCTTCCTTCCTTCCTCTTGGTGGTACTGGGGATTGAACCCAGGGGCACTCTACCTCTGAGCCATACCCCCAGCCCTATGTTTTATTATTTATTTTGAAATAGGGTCTCACTAAGTTGCAGAGGGCCTCACTAAATTGCTGAGGCTGGCCAAGAACCTGTGATCCTCCTGTCTCAGCCTCCCAAGTACTGGGATTACAAGCGTGCACCGCCATGTCCAGCTATTCTTTATTTTGAAACAGGGTCTCACTAAGTTACAGAGGGCCTCGCTAAGTAGTTGAGGTTGGCTGCAAACCCGTGATCCTCCTGTCTCAGTCTCCAAGTAGTGGGATTACAAGTGTGTGCCGCCACACCCAGCTTCCTCTTCTTTCTTGACCAGCATGTATGAGCACTTTCAATTCCTTCCTACCTTGTATCCTTCTCACAATCCCTAGAAAATCCAAGTCCTCAGCCATTGTTGACTCTACCTTATCTCCCCTATACCCAAGTGTGATGCATTGAAAACTCATCACTCAGAATCCAGTGGTTTATCCCCTAGTCAGCCAGTGTCAAAGCCAGCGATGACCTTCGCAGGTACTGGGGGCACCAAGATCAACTGTGGCAGGAATGGTGACAGATCTCGAACACAAAACAAAAGAGAGCAATGTGCATGGCATCCCCACAAAGTCACCACTTCTGTGTTTGTTCCAGTCAGCTGTTGCTGTGTAACAAATCTCCCACAATTGTAACACAATCCCCATTCGTTATCTCACAGTTTTTTAGGACAAGAGCCCCACGTAGCTGAGTCAAGTTCTCTGCTTAGGACTCACAAGACCAAACTCAAAGTTTTGGGCAGATGAGGCTCTTACTCAGAGACTCCAGGGAAGACTCTCTTTCCGAACGCATTCGGGTTGTCCAAGTTGGTTCCGGGCAGCTGTAGGACTGAGGTCCCGTTTCCTGCTGGCTGTCATCCTACTCAGTAGTTTGAGGCTATGGCGTCCCCACCTGGAAGCCAGCAAGCGCACCTAGCATCTCCCTCACACCTAAATAGGATGTCTTTTTTGCCCCGACAGAGAAAACTCTGCTCTTTATAGCTCTTCTGTGATTGCAATGGGCCTGCCTACATAATTTGGGATGACCTCCCTATTTGAAGGTCAAGTGTGCCATATAACATAACATAATCATAAGAGTGCTATCTCATCAGAGCCACAGGTCAGGAGGTCAAGGTGGGACATCTTTGGGGCTGTTGGAGAAGGTCTTCCTGCTACTGTAGGCCCACGTAGCAAGTCAGCAGTCCCAGTCTGGTCTCAAGTACCAGGTATGAGGCCCTACTCCCTGCCAGGAGGCAACGAGCAACCAATGATACATGTGATCTATACCTGATCACATATAACCTTCTATGGGAAAAAGATCACCAGGAAAAGTGGGGCATGGTGGCACACGCCTGTAATCCCAGTACTTGTGAGGCTGAGACAGGAGAACCACAGGTCTGAGGCCAGCCTCAGCAACGTAGCAAGACCTTTAGGAAGACCCTGTTTCAATTTTTTTAAGGGTTAGGGGGTGTAGCTGGGAGCTAACACACCCCTGGGTTTAATCCCCAGTACCAGAAAAAACCAAAACAAAAAAACCCTCCAAATATCCACTTACCAATCATGCCTGTCATTCCGGCTTCCTTGCTCAAGGACATTGCTATAATTCTTGCTGCTCTGTTGATTTCAAACTCATTGGCTCTGTCACTTCCTCCTCACTAGCCCCTTCCTAGCTTCTCTCCTGACTCAGATTCCTGCCCCACAAAGTGATTTTCAACCCCCCGCGTGGAAGCACTTGAACAGCTTTTAAAAATACCAACGCCACAGCCCCATCGGAGGGCTATTAAATCAGAATTTTGAGAGCTCCACGGGTGGGTCTAACGTGTGGCTGCAACTGAGAATCACTTTTCGATCATTATAATCACTCTGATGCAAATACCATTAATTCCCTCGCCTCTCTCCCCTCACTTATACCCACAAGTGATACTCCAATCCAGGATGAACACCAACATCTGTCCCAGTTTCTGCTCCTAAACGGAATTTTGCAGCCAGTTTTTTTTTTTTTCTGTCTTGAATTCTCGATCATAAACTTCAGATTGTCCTTTGAGTGACCTTGACCATCCTACTGTGTCCCCAGTAAGCTCCATTTTCCATTCTCTGAGATGACTGAGCATACATATCTCTTTTCTTTCCCCACTACATTGTCATGAGATGACCTGGCCTCAAAGCAGTGTCATCAGATGAGGATTTCCTCAGCAAATCTACAAGCTACATCTACTCCATCTTCTTCTTCCATCCTGGCATAACCCACAAGTGTCCTGGACACAGTCAGGGCCCCCCATGAAAAACAGGACCTTTCAAGATGAACACCTTTTAGGGGAAATAAGGCAGCCAAGCTGGTTCTCAGTCTTATGGAGTTAACAGCCTTGCTGGAAAATCAGGAGTTAGAAGGTAAGTTAGAGCTGGGCGTGGTAGCACACATCTGCAATCCAGGCACTTAGGAGACTGAGACAGGAAGATCACAGGTTGCTCTGTTTCCCCAAAAGACTGAGTTCCCTGAAGGTTAGGACTTTGTCTCATTCAACCTAGCACAGTTCCTGGCACATGGCAGGCAAGCAGTGATGCTTTTTTAAGTTAATGTAAGTAAGTAAAACAATTGCTCTCCTTGATTAAATAAAACCTGGGACCTTCGAGGTTGACATTGGCACAGCCCAATCAGGGCGCTCAGCCGGTACTGCAGGGCCTGAAGCACACCCAGGGACGTTGCCTAGTAACCCTCCAGCGAGGAAGGGGAGGAAGGTAGCATCGAACTGCTCGGCAGCCAATCAGAACCCCGCATTGGAGAGCCAATCGCAGCTTTCAAGAGCCGCTCACGGAGGCGGGACTACACTTCCCGAGATGCCCCGCGGTCTGGAGGCGGAGTCTGCCGTAAAGCTGTTCGCCCTCACGACTCTAGTCCCCGCCCAGCGCCACTCGGCGCTCCACTAGCGCCACCGCCCCCCCCCACACCCGACGTGACAGCGCGAAGTTCGCCGCCACGCTCCCTCCCCGCCGGGGCACCCCTTCTCCTCTGGGAGCCCCGGTCCCCAAGTGGGTCGCGGCGTCAGCATCCTCAGGAAAGGCTGCGGGGGGAGGGGGCGGCCCGGAGGCAGTGGCGGGGTCCGCACAGGCCACGAGAGCGGGGGCCATGGAGCCCAGGGAGTCGGGGAAGGTAGGACTGGAAGGGCCCGGGGGCCGCCCACTCCCCTCCGGTGCATCCTGACCTGGGCTCAGGCGGGGCGATGCGGGCAAAGAGCCCACAGATGAGCCAGCCCTGCAGGGAACGCTCGCCCGCCCGCCCGCCCGCGCTTTCTCTGCCTGCTGGAGGGACAAGATCCCTCCGGGTCTGGCATCCTCCTGCTCCCCTCCCTGTACGCGGCTGTGCAGCCGCCCTCCTGCAAGCGACCCCTCTACTGATGCCGGGATGGGCGGCCCGCTAAGTGCAGCGGTGCGAAAGTGATGCTCGTCTCCGGTCACCATCGTTGACGTTTTGAGAAGGCCCAGCTTGTTCTAAGGCTCCGGGGTTGGGTTGGACGCCAGTGGGAGCCAAAGGGTGGAAACCCGGAGGCTGGATGAGGGCCTGGCCAAGCCTCCGTCCTCCTTCCCAAGAAAGGGCCGAAAAGAAAAGAGAGTGCTAGCCTCTGGCATAGTTCTTGCCTGCTTCTTTTTCTGAGTTATCTACCTCGTGGAGCACCTGGGCATTGCTTAAAAGCATATTCCACTAATTTTCTTCGGGCTTTGGGCAAAAGGAGGCTTTAAGTTGGAAGATAAGGTGGGGAGAAAGTGCTTGGGAGTCGTTAAGATGGTTTGACGGGAGCCTGCTACGTGCTGATGCCCACGCCTGCAATCTCAGTACTTGGGGAGCTGAAACAGGAGGATCACAGGTTTGAGGCCAACCTCAGCAACTTAGTGAGACCCTTAGCAATTTAGTGAGACACTATTTCAAAATAAAAAGGGGTGGGGGAGCTGGCAGCGTAGCTCGGAGGTAGAATGCCCCTGGTTTTAATCCTCACAACCACCACCAAAAAAGATGTTCTGACAGGATTGCTAGAGCACCAAGGAAGTATCAGCGACGACAGGCGTGATTGTAGACACACTGACCTGGAGACATGGCGGCCTCTTGGGATGAGGTCTTTCTGGATATTCGTTGCAGCCAGTTTCTTTTGGGGATGGACAGGCGGTGCTGGGCATTGAATCCAGCACCTCATGCATGCTAGGCAACCGTACCCTACCACTTAGCTACACTCCAGTCCCTGCAGCCAATTCTTGAGGATGATTCTTTGGAAATTCTCTCAGCAAACGTTTTCAAGTGCTTATTGAATCTCTCTCTCTCTCTCTCTCTCTCTCTCTCTCTCTCTCTCTTTAAAAAGCCATTTAATAAATATTTGTGCTCTGATTGACATTGAGTAAAAATACTTCAAGTACCAGAATAAAATAGGAAGGGAGCCCTCCCGCCCCACTCACTTCAGTAACTTGGGAAGGTCCCACGCACACTAGAGAGAAAGGCTAAGGAGAGTATTCTGGTGTGTTTTTCTTGGGCCGCTTGGGAAGTCCTCTGACTTACAAAAGCAGTTTATTACTTGCGTCAGCAACTCTTCTATCCTCCCTCCCCGCCACAAGCTGCAGTGATGCATTTTCCAGACTCAGCGAACTACAGAGGGCCTGGGCCAAGACAATCAAGCTCAACAGGACCTAAAAAATGTTTGGAAGCCAATCCTACGCCAGCCTTATATTTAGCACTATTTTGCATGGGGGAAAAAAAAAGTGAAGGGAGTAGCCCTTACCCTTAGGTAATATCCCAGATTAGTTTAGATTGAACCTGAATTTGGGTGAGGAGGAACGAAATGTGAGGGGAAGAAGGATTATTTAAAAATTGGCAAGTGGGGCATCGTGGTACATGCCCAAGCACCCAAGAAGCTTAGGCCAGAGTTTGAGACTAGCCTGGGCAACACAGAGAGACAGTGTCTCAAAAAAAAAAAAAAAATGACATGGAGATTGTAGCTAGTGAGTTGAGGTTGACTTTCCAAGATGTTCTGTTCACTGCTCGGCTTTCTTAGCCTTTAGCAGTTTAGCAGGAAAAGAGAGGAATACAAACACATTTGGAGGTAGAGCAGAAATCTGATGACCTTTTGGGATCCAATCCCTAGTTGAAATTCCTGGTGACTGCAAATCTCACTCTTCTGGTCTTTCTTTCCTTCCTTCATTCTTCCTCTTTCCCTTCCTTCCTTCCTTCCTTCCTTCCTTCCTTCCTTCCTTCCCTCCCTCTCCCCCTCCCCCTCCCCCTTCTTCTTCTTCTTCTTCTTCTTCTTCTTCTTCTTCTTCTTCTTCTTTTCTCTCTCTCTCTCTCTCTCTCTCTCTCTCTCTCTCTCTCTCTCTCTCTCTCTCTCTCCAATACCAAGAATTGAATCCAGGACCTCCTGCGTGCTAGGCAAGCACTCTACCACTGAGCTACATACCACACCCTTTTTATTTTATTTTGAGACAGGCTTTCACTAAATTGCCCAGGCTAACTTTGAATTCGCGATTGATCCACCCACCTCAACCTCCAGAACTCCTGGCTACCCTTGACTCTAATCTTGATTGCAGGGTGTCTGAAAAAGGTCCTCGCTCTTCTTGAGTGCATCTGGTTTCTACCTTGGGAAATAAAAACATTAACCAAAAATGAAATAAAGTGATTGAAAGGCCAACTGGCAGTAGAAGGTATTTTGCAAACAAGTGACAAGATGAGGCCTGAGTTGAATATGAGTTTGGGGGGCTTAAAGTTGGGAGTTTAGGGGTCCTGGAGGCGGTGGCTTGGACTATTGCTAGAATCTTCCTTAGCTGCTATTTTGTGATATGTATTAACTAAAGCAATCTTAGGCCATTGAACTGCATGTGAGATATCTTGCCCATGATTGGTGAAATAAAGGATGGAAGTCAAGACTTTTCCCCATCATCCTTTATTCCATTATCCTGTTTTATTTTCTTCCTATCCCTGATCACTATATGACATTCTCACATTTATCTGTTTTATGTTTGTTGACTTTACTATCTGTAATAGTCCCAGCTAGAACAATAGACCAGTATCTGGCATTTGTAGGTTCTCAGAAAGTTGGTTTTTTTGTTTGTTTGTTTGTTTTTTAAGACTGGTTCATAAAGCCGTATTGCTACAGGAGCCTTTTTGGTGCAGAGTGTGGAATGCTGTGGTCTAGCACGCTGTGTACCCTTCCGGGAGGGGATGTCACTGTTGCTGTACACACTTAGGAGTCCGTATGCATGTATTTATGTATGCATGCAGTGCCTCAACTTCCCCGTAACTTCTCTCTGTCTTTCCCATAGAAGTGATTGCCCCCTTCCCGTTTTACTTTGAACCCAGTCCTATTATTGTACTTATATTGGGGTTGTTCGTCACTGCCTGCTAGATTTTAATCTTGATTTTAATTTCTTTCCTGTCTTTGGATCACCACGCAGCAATCACATTGAAACACTTAAATAATAAATGTATGTTGAATGAAAAACTGAACTAAGTGCCTATGCAATTCTTTCTGTCCAGTGTGGTGGAGGAGAGAGGGCTGGGACTAGGAAGGGGGTTATGGAAGCCAATCAGTATTGGTTTTCTGGGTCCTGTGCACTGGAAGAAGAAATAAAGCATTCCCAGCTCAGGGGAAGGAGCCAAGGTGCTTAGGAAATCCCTCATGAGAGATGGAATTGAATAGGACCTTGATGGGCCGGTGGGCTCTAGGTAGTGGGAGGAAGTGGCCGCACCTGGGATGTCAGCCTGGGTGTGTGGAGAGAGGAGAGGTGCCGGGTAGGTTGAGTGATTGCAGTGATAACCTGGCTGGAGGGAAGGCTGGGGGGGGGGGCAGCGCCAAGGTGAGGAGGGGGAGGTGCAGATCGAGGCACTGGGTGCTGGGCTGAGAAGTGAGAGCCTTTCCCTGTAGACCATGGCAACCACGGAAGTGGAATTTCCAGAGATGCTTCTTGGACTCTACACAGAAAAGGAATCCCTCTTATTTAAGCAGAATTGTGTTCGCTTTGCATTGTAGTCACCCAGAAGCAGAACACTCTGGCCATAATGTTGCTTAAAAGAGGGGTGCCAGGTGTTAGGGTGGCCACTCTGCCTGGGAAGACGCCGCTTCATCACCCACACTCAGCCCCAGCCACCCTCCTCACTGTGCACCTGAAGGGATGGGTCCCCGGTATGGTACCTGCTCACTCGGGGAGGGGGGGGTATGAGTAGGGAGCCCTGCTTGTCCTCGGTCCCAAGTATTTTAACCTTGGAACAGGGTGCCCTTGGGTCCTGGGATATGCCTCCTGCACAGTCTTGGGCTCTCCTCTCCCTACTTTGGATCTTCTCCAGCTGTCCTGTGTATACCTTGCGTTCCTGCGCTTCTGTACAGTCTTGGTTGTCTTCCTCCTCTCCCTGCGCTGGGTCTCCTTCAGCTGCCCTGTGTCTGCCCATTCTCCAGTGGCTTTTGGAACCTAGTCCTTTTTTGCTGTGGAAGACTCTCTGAGCACATATACTTATTTAAATCATACATTTTGCAGTACAATTCCAACTTTGTGTTTTTGTTTTTTGGTGGCAACTGGAATTGAATGCAAGGGCATTCTACCTCTGAGTTACCCCTCCAACTCTTTATTTTTGAAACAGGGTCTCACTAAGTTACCACACACTGGCCTCGGACCTGTGATCCTCCTGTCTCAGCCTCACAAGTACTGGGATTACAGGCATGCACCACCATGCCCAGCTCTTAGCCTTCTGTATGGCTCTGTTTTGTTTCAGTACATGGCCTTCCTTGAAGAATGAGTCTCATTCTCACTGTGATTTGCACCCAGCAGGTGAGAAAGAGAGGGTGTGTGTGTGTGTGTGTGTGTGTGTGTGTGTGTGTGTGTGTGTGTGTGTGTGTGTGTGTGTGTGTGTGTGTGTGTGTGTGTGTGTGTGTGTGTGTGTGTGTGTGTGTGTGTGAACTGACTGTGTCTATGAATAAGGCGCCCATCCCAAATCTGGCAGATTTCCAGAACAGTAGTGCCACAGGCAGCTGCGAACATTGATGTCAAAGACAAATCTCAGGAAGAAGTTGGTACTTAGCTGGTGTTGTTTTTCCTTTCAGGCGCCTGTGACGTTTGATGACATCACAGTGTACTTGCTCCAGGAGGAATGGATGCTGCTAAGCCAGCAAGAGAAGGACTTCTGTGGTCCCAACAAGCTGGTGGCACCGCTGGGTATGGACTCCGCATGTCCCCACCTCGTCAGTCTAGATCGGTGTCTCTGACCCTCTCCAGGCTAGGAGAATTTACTGGAGGGTTTTTGGAATCCTAACATTTTTTTTCTAGGCATTTAAAAACTAACCATCTGCTCAAGCTCATATCTAACTTACTTGCATGCACATCACACACCACCCCTCCTCTTCTCCCCTGAAATTGCCCAGGAAATGCTGCATCCCCGGGATGGACCTTGCGTGCACCTCCTGGCCACCAGGGGGAGCCCTCGCCTGTGGGTCTGGGGGGCAGTCGACAGTGGTGGGAAGAGTGTCTGATGTGCAGTGGAAAGGCGGTCTCTCTCCCTGCTCTACCACTGGGTGCTTGAGTGCCCTGGCCTTTTCAACCCTCGATTTCCTTCGTAAGGTTGACATAGAGATTTAATGCGATCAAACAGTTGAAAACTTTGTACAGATGTAGGCATCACCCATCTCTTCTGGGGTTTTTTTTTTTTTTTTTGCGGTACTGGGGATTGAACTCAGGGGCATTCTACCTCCCAGCTAGACCCCCAGCCCTATTTTTTTTTATTCTTTATTTTGAAACCGAGTCTCACTAAGTTGCGGAGTGCCTCACTAGATAGCTGAGGCTGGCTGTGAACCCGGATCCTCCGGTCTCAGCCTCCCGAATGCTGGGATTACAAGCGTGTGCCACCACGCCCGGCTTTCTTCTGGTTTTTTAATGGACTCTTCTCTGCTTCTGTGGGTAGACCTTCTGCACCAAGGACAGAGGTGGTTGAATTTCAACCTGGGTATGTCTACAGGTTGAGCATCCATAATCCAAAAATTCAAAATCTGAAATGCTGAAACATTAGAGGGTGGTCTGCACTCAAAAAGTTTTGGATTTCAGACTGGGGAAATTCAACCAGTAAAGTCTTTGCAAATATTCCCAAATCTGAAAAACTCCGAAATCTGAAATCTGGTCCCTAGCTTTTCGGATAAGGGGGACCAACCTGAATTTGCCAATGCAGTTTTTATGAGTGTCTCTGGTGCCTTTCTTATCTCGTTCCACGAAGGAGGAATGAAGGCAGGGTGGGAGATTTCTGTGGGTAGAGGGATTGTAGCTGAGCTGAGTCTTCTTCCTGTGTCTGCTTAAAAAAAAAAAAAAAAAGGGTGTGAAAACCACAGATGATTCCAAGCCAAAAATTGCAAAGTAGCAGCTCCGGGCCAGATTGACTCCCAGACTGTAGTTCTGTTTTGCTTTGGCTTTTTGTTGTTTGGCTTCCTTAAAATATTTAAGTAACTTACCAATATGTAGCCACCGGGAATTTTCATATAAAAAATACAGATTTCTGGCTTCTCTTGACAAACAGGATGGTGTGGCAGCCCTGAGCCTGCACCCCACATGGCGGCCTTCTGGAGCTGAGTACCAGTGTCCCCCTTCTGCAGGATCAGGTCTCTAGGTGGTCACACCCCCGCTGCCCCATCTGGTTTACATGGTCACATAATGGTTCTGCCCTTTCGGCATCTGGCTTTGTGACCTGACCCTTTTCAGCCTTGTTGGTGCCCTCGTTGCTGTCACCTGCCCCCTTCTCTCAGGGCTTTCCCCAGTAGATATCTGCATTTGCAAACCACAGTGTCACTCGACTTTTTCTTGTTCCGCCTCTTATCTCACAGCACCAAGGACATGTCCCTGGCAGAGCCCTCCTCAGTATTGCGACCCAGAGCCAGACCCTCACACTGTTTTTCTCTGTTCCCGACTCAGGTCCAACTGTTGGCAGCCCCAAGCTGTTCCGTGAGTTTGGGCGAGTTTCCGAGCCATGGCTAGGCCATGTCCAAGGCCAGAGGAGTCTCCTGGACTATCACCCTGGTGAGTGTGGCCCCTGCCTGGAAGGAGTACTTAGCTGGCAGAGGAGCAGGGCGGGGGCACCGGTCCCCATCTCACCTTCTCCCCGCCTGTTCTTCACGACCCTGTACACCATGAATGCTGTTCTTCTGGAAGTTGACACTTTAGCTGAGAAAGCACACCTCCCCCTGAATGGTTCTCCGCCCTCTCGGCTCCTTTCTCTGATTTCTCCCCTAGAGCCTATGTTTATTTAGACTGAAGTTCCAAGAAGGCCCATCTGCCTTGTCTACTACCCTGCTCCCAGCGCCTACAGCAGTGCCTGGTGCACAGGAGATAATCATCGAATGAAGGAATGAGTGAACATCTGCTCAGTCCTAGGGATTTTTCTTTTTCTTTTTTTTTTCCTCCTTTGCTAAGCCTCTCAGGGATTGGCTTAGCGAGGGCCAGGCCAGATGGCGCCTGGTTATATAAGATGGTGGCGTTAACCCAGCCCTTCCTATGGAAGAAGAGGGAGCTGGGGAGTAAGATTCCACATGGGCTGAATCACAAAAGTCTCTCCCTTGTGGTTCTCTCAGATAGACCAGAAGTAGCCCTAACTGCTTGTGACTCTGTAAAGAATCACAGAAGCCAGACACAGTGGCACGTGACTCAGGAGGATGGGGCAGGAGGATGGCAAGTTTGAGGCCAGCCTGGGCAACTTAGCAAGACCCTGTCTCAAAATAAAAGGCAAAAAGGGCTGCACAGTGTTTTCCCCCCTCCCCCTCAAAAAAAAGAAGCTGAGCGCAGGGATGCACACCCGTCATCTCAGTACTTGGGAGGCTGAGACAGAAGGATCTCAGGTTCAAGGCCAGCCTCAGCAACTTAGTGAGGCCCTCCACTACTTAGTGAGACCCTGTTTCAAAATAAAAGAATAAAATAGGGCTGGGGGTGTAGCGCAGAGGTAGAGTGCCCTTGGGTTCCCTCCCCACCAAAGAGACTCATTGTTTTGTTTGGTGGCGCCTTGCTTGGCCGTTCATCCTGAGCCCAGCTATTGCTGTAGGCACCCACTGGCTCCGCCAATGCTTGGGGTTCACCGCAGCCTTGCAGACGGCTCCACTGGCCTGAGGGGCAAGCGTTGAGCCCCTGGCCGCTGCGCATCTAAACTTCTGTGGATGCAAAAAAATGACTCTGAGGAGTAGGAAAAGAAACTTCTAGTCCAGTTTGAAGAAGAAAGATCTTGCCGGGAGTGGTGGCGCACACGTGTAATTTCAGTACTTGGGAGGCTGAGACAGGAGAATGGCAGGTTTGAGGCCAGCACCAAGTAACTTAGTGAGATCCTGTTACAAAATTTTAAAAGATACTTAAAGGCCTAGGGGGGTAGCCCATTGGTAGAATGCCACTGTCTTCAATCCCCAGTAGCGTGCACACACACACACACACACACACACACACACACACACACACAAATTAAGACAAATCTGTGAGGTTATGAGTTTCATCTCATTATGGGGCTGTCATGTAAGAGAAGCCGAGTGTCTCCTGAGCACTGGCCCAGCATCACTGGATAGAAGTACGGTCATCTACTTTATCACAGTTTCACTCTCCACGGCCTCACCTACACGCCGCTGACCATGGTCAATGCGGTACAGTAAGATACTTTGAAAGAAAGAGGGAGCAAGAGACCACGTTCACGTAACTTTTATTACAGTGTGTTATTATAATTGCTCTATTTCACTATTGTTGTCAATCTCTTAGTGTGCCTAATTTATAAATTTTTATCCCGTGTACATGTAGTTAGGGAAAGCATGGTAGAGTGAGGGTTTGGTTCACTCCATGGCCCAGGCGTCCACTGGGGGCCTTGGAACGTGCTCCCTGCAGACAAGGGGATTCAGAGATGGATCAGAGCTTACAGGAAACTACCTGGGGACCAATACCATGTCCAGGAGATAGGCAGCTCCCCTGCCCTCGTGAGACTTAGGCAAGACGTGGCTGGCTCCCCATCGGGCCAACCACGGAAGGAGGTTCCTGCAGAGCAAGGAGTTGTGTTACATGGCTTTGCAGATCCTGATTAACCCTGTGTTCTATTATGCCAGTGTTTTCATTCCTAAGTCAGTTCCGCGAGCTGGGATGTGACCCAGTAGTAGAGCACCCATTTTGTGTTCAATCCCCAGCACCACAAAAGTAAACAAACAAGTCATAAGTAAGTTCTGAACACAGAGGGTTGTGCCCCTGTCTCAGGTTGCTTTGATCAAAGCGCAAAGAGCTTGTGTTAGTCGGGTGTGTCTGTCCTTTGCACTGTTTTAAAATGGGCCCATCTTCTTGTTTTCCTTCTGGGTTAGGCAGGATGGGACTGGGCAGTCCAAGGAACTGGGAGGAGAGAATTCACGTGGGATAAACTTCAAAGTGACGAGGAGAGGAGAGCGGCCTCACTCGGTCAGCGTGTGCGCCCCACCCTTCCTAGCTGATGGACCCCTGAGTTGCAGTGGCTCGGACCACATTTCAAAGCAAATTCCATTTGTCTCTTCTCTCTAAAGGAAAGTACCAGGTGGGCTACTCAAGAGAAATGGACGTGCAGGGCCCTACCAGGGAGAGTAGATTTTACCCGCCGCCTCAGAAGAAGGTCTGCCTCGCCCGCCGCGATCCAGAGAGTGGCTCTGAGGGAGACTGGACCGGGAGAAGCAGCAAGTCCCTGAAGCCCCGATCCATCCAGAAGTCCTGGTTTGCCCAGTTTCCATGGTTGATCATGAACGAGGAACAGACAGCTCTGTTCTGTGCTGCCTGCAGGGAGTTCCCATCTGTCAGGGACAGACGGTCGAAGCTAATCGAAGGCTATACAGGCCCGTTCAAGGTGGAGACCCTCAAGTACCACGCCAAGAGCAAAGCCCACGTGTTCTGTGTCAGTGCCTTGGCTGCCAGGGACCCCATCTGGGCAGCCCGTTTCCAGAACATCAGAGACAGGTCTTCGGATGTCCTGGCTGGCCCCGAGCACCTCTTCACTGCCGATTACCCCGTGTTCTACCCCCCAGCCCCTCTGGGAGACTTCCACAGTGCGGCTGAGCTCCTACCAAGCTCAAGAGCAGAACCCGAAGACCCTGGAGGGAGGGCAACGATCCCTGCACTATACCTAGACCACACTTCAGAGCTGAGGCAAAAAGAAATCGCCAGTGACAGCCACACCTCCTCAAGCACTAGCAGTTTATGTAACAATGCTAGTGAATTCTGCGGTCAGGTAATACAGTTATAAGGATTCTATATCTTAAAGAAAAGGATTCTAAATTGAGTACGACATGTATTACAGAAGATGAAAAAAGAGTAATAGCAATTCTCAGTGCTAACATTATAACATTATTATAAGCTCATAATGTGCCAGGTATTGTTCTAACTGCTTTACAGTTATTATCTCATTTAATTCAAGTACCCACCCTATTATTATCATCTCATTTTTGCAGATAACAAAACAATTAGTGGAACAGAACCTTCTAATTTGTCATATAAGGATTGATAGTCTTATCCAGAATCTAGAACAGCCACAAAACTCAAGAAATAATCTACAGTCACAGAACGACCACAGAGTTCTTAAGTAATCAGCGTTTAAAAATGTTTAACTTGGGAGTCATGCGGCACTGATCGCAGGTTTTTCACATATGCTCTGTGCTATGAGGCACCTAATGCTGCCACGAGGTGGTAGAGCAGGTGTTATTAAACTCACCGTGTGGGAGAAGGCTGAGACTCCGGAGGACGTGACCGTCCAGAGTCCATGAGCTGTTGAAGGTGCTGGACTCTGCCCGAGCCCTGGACCACCAGCCTGGTGCTTTCCCTCCACTCCCTACAGGACTGCTGGCTCCTAACCAACTCTAGCACCAACCTTACGTTTATTTTGAATTACCTAATTTGGGGGCAAGCTGGTCTCTACGGAAACTATGTTCATGGGAATCTTTGAGTAGCTAAAACCTTACCCAGTTCTCAACTATTGCCCATGTGTAGGATTTCATGTAAAACATTCTTAGCACCCCCTCGGGGTCCAGTGAGAGGAGTTCAGCTGTTCTTCACAGCTAACATCGTCAGGAGCCCAGCCCAAGTGGTAAGCTTGACTTTTCCCAGAATCCAGAAAAGCAGCAAAGCTCACTTCTTTTCATGTGCTGTTTTTTTGTTTGTTTGTTTTTAATGTTGGAAGCTAATAAACAGGTCTAACTTCCATCATCTGAATTACCATAGCAGTGAGGCCTGTGTGAGCCTAGCCACTGATTATAAGCATCTTAATTCTCTTTGAGTCTTCCTTCCCGTTCCATTGGCAAATCCTGGCAGGTGCTCCTAGTGGCAGGAAGGCCCTTCTGTGATCAGGGATGAGTATCCGGTTTTGTTTCCTCCAGGGAGAGCCTAGGATTTGACTGAGGCCCATTTGCATTTACCTACTAATTCTGGGCCTCATGCATTTGATTATTTGACTTTCGATGAAGAAATTAACTGCTCAGTGTGCATCGGGTCTCTTATTGGGCTTCCCAGGAGAAAGGTGTCCTCAGAAGGCCACCAGAAGTGTCGTGTGGTGCCCGACTCCAGCAGTGAGCGACACTGCTCTCTGTTGCAGGACCCTGCTGACGAGGGGCTGCTGGAGGTTCCTGTGGGCTCAGCGGAGCTCCCGGCCGTGTTTGAGGATGTGGCCGTGTATTTCACCCGGGAAGAGTGGGGCCTGCTGGACAAGCAGCAGAAGGAGCTGTACAGGGACGTGATGCGGATGAACTACGAGCTGCTGGCGTCCCTGGGTAAAGCTGCCTGTAGTCCGCTTTTATTGTATCGGGTTTTATTTTTGTGGTGCTGGGGATTGACTCCAAGGCCTCACAAGAGCACTACCACTAAGCTACTTCCCCAGCCCTTTTTATTTTGAGACTAGGTCTCACTAAGTTGCCCAGCCTCGCCTTGAACTTGCCATCCTCTTGCCTCAGCCTCCCAAGTCACTGGGGTTACAGGTGTATGCCAGCCCACCCAGCTTCCTGTGGTCTTTTATACACTGTCATCATTTGACTCAGGAACCCACAGGGCGTCTGTGACTTATGGCCCTTTTCCCATTTCCGCCCTCTCCTTGTGGGCAGAGTGACCCTGTCTTTCGTCCCTCAGAACTCTCCCTTCTTTGGGATACTATGCATTATCACCTCTGCATCCATCTGCCCTTCACCAAACACTTATGGAATGCCTGCTGTGCTCCAGAGGAAGGTACACAAGCCAAGGTCTCTGACTTCTGGGGGCTGGTGGGAGGGACAGACATTTGAAGGAGAGCAGCAGAGCAGCGAGGCCTAAGAGAGCTTCAGCTGAGTGCCCTGTGGCCGCAGAGTAGGGCCTTGCAAATGGACTGGACATGGGAGGAGGGGTCAGGTAGTCTGCAGAGGACCTGATTTAACAGAATCAAAAGCAGATGCCTGGAAGAGGGTATCTGGATACCAAAGAGGATGGGGAGAGCCTGAGGAGGGCTGCAGGCCGGTGGGCTCCACCCTGTGTCTGGGCAGTGGTACCGAGGCTCCTCCACCTTGCTCGGCTGCTCTTCACAGCTGACATCGGTGCCAGTGGGGCCGCAGGTGCCAGCATGGCGCAGCCTTGAGTAGCAGTGTCTCTAGGTTTGGGGCTTGGCGAGTCATGGAGGCAGCAGTGGCTATCTCTCTCCTCTCCTCCCCTGGGGCTCTTTCTGGTTCTTCACTTTGCCGCTGGCTGGCAGACACCAAGGTTCTTAAGTACATCAAGATGGAAAGACAGCTTTTCCTCTTCTAGAGCTTGTATTTCTTTCTTTTTAATTTTACTAGCGTGTATCATAGAAACTTGAGGAGCAGGTTGCTGTGTTAATAAATACAGCAGCAACCTGTGCGGTGAGTTCTGTAGATTGAGAAGTAAGGACGTTTGTGACTTCAATGACATCACCTCCCTTTGTTTATACTGCAGCTAAGTTCTGGATTATTTTCTTAATATTATTGCCCTATATATTTGAATTTGTTGTTGTTGTTGTTCTAGGGATCAAACCTTGGAGCAGTCTGCCACTGAGCTACATCTTTAGCTCTCTTTATTTTTTATTTTGAAACCAGGTCTCACTAAGTCGCTCAGGCTGGCCTCAAACTTGCGATCCTCCTGCCTCAACCTCCAGAGTAGCTGGAATTGCAGGCATGTGCCACCACGCCCAGCTGTACCTAATTTTTATTGTTGCTCATAAATCTTCTTTTGTGGTGCTGGGAATTGAACCCAGCACTTTGTACACGAGAGACAAGTGCTCTGCCACTGTGCCACATCCCCAGCCCAATTATCTGAAATTCATAAATGGCTCCCCAAACATTCAGAAATGACATAGGCCATTATTTAGTGGTGACAGAGATTTTGTATTTGTGCCATAGGTCCAGGGCACTTGGACACCATATAGTTTTAAAAAAGCATGAAAAATAGCAAGAACAGTAAGCCGGGCGTGGTGGCGCACGCTTGTAATCCCAGCATTTGGGAGGCTGAGACCGGAGGATCCGGGTTCGCGGCCAGTCTCAGCTACCTAGTGAGGCACTCCGCAACTTAGTGAGACCCTGTTTCAAAATAAAGAATAAAAAATAGGGCTGGGGGTGTAGCTCGGAGGTAGAATGCCCCTGAGTTCAATCCCCAGTACCGCAAAAAAAAAAAAAAAAAATAGCAAGAACAGGGGAAAATAACTTGCAAAAATGACACACGCACTTACAGAAAGTTGGAGCCTTTCTTGGTAGTCCTGTGGACTCACTCTGTGCTCTCCTCCCTGGGTGAGGTGATGGAGTTTCCTGGCATTCTGGAAGAGCAGAGAGGGCCTGGGGTGTCTGCCCAGACTCTGACCCTGCCCCCCTGCTCTGCCCATTCCTTGCCCACCATCTCCCTCACACCAGGGCCGACCGTTTCTGAATCCATCTGGGACTTTGTGCTACAGACCAACTTGCTTCTTGTTATTGCCTCTGCAAGTCTGGTGGTCAGCTCTGTTAGTTCTCTTTCTTGTATCTCCTTTTCTTCTTCCAAAAATGTATTAGCAAGCCGGGCGTGGTGGCGCACGCTTGTAATCCCAGCATTTGGGAGGCTGAGACCGGAGGATTCGGGTTCGTGGCCAGCCTCAGCTACCTAGTGAGGCACTCTGCAACTTAGTGAGACTCGGTTTCAAAATAAAGAATAAAAAAATAGGGCTGGGGGTGTAGCTCGGAGGTAGAATGCCCCTGAGTTCAATCCCCAGTACCACAAAACAAACAAACAAACAAAAAAAAAATGTATTAGCATTTCTAGTCCAGTATTTCTCTTGGGCGTATGCTTCTTTTTATTGTTATTCCTTCATTCTCATTTTAGAGATGTTTTGAGAAAGATATATGTTCAACCTATCACACTTTAATAATTGCTTATTTATGTTTTGTTGGTAGTAGATATGTAGATACACATAAAAACCTATACGATAAATATAAATACATTCAAGTAATCCAAAAGATGAGTAGTGAAAAGTAATCACTCAGCTGGGCGTGGTGGCACACACTTGTAATCCCAGTACTTGGGAGACTGAGACAGGAGGATCACAAGTTTGCAGTCAGCTCCAGCAACTTAGTGAGGCCCTCCGCAACTTAGACTGGGGTGTAGCTCAGAGGTAGAATGCCCCTGGGTTCAATCCCCAGTCCCCCCCCCCAAAAAAAAGAAAGAAAGAAAAGTAATTTCTCTTCACCCTGTCTTTCAGTTCCTCCCCAGAAGCACCCACAGTTACCACTTGCTTGGATGTCCTTCCAAAATAAGAAAGTCTAGAGACACAAAAACATGCAAGTAGATAGTAATAGATTTTAATTTAAATAAAGGAAGCAATATCTTTGCATATCCCTGAACAGTAGTTATATTTTAGTAAAGGGCAAATCTTTGAGTCAGACTGTAGGCTCCAATGCAGGCAGCAGATATTTTCCAGGCTCTCCGTGGGTCCCTTCAAAGAGCCTGTGCCGTTGGCCGAGGTGTGCTGGGGACATACATGTGGGGCAGTTGTGAGTAGTGACTTCCACCTCCTTTGTGGCTTTCCTTTTTATCCTTGCCTTCTCTCTCCTGGGTTTTATCCTCTGCGTTCTTCCTGTTTTCCCCCTCTCCCTCTGGGTGCCTTTCTCCGGCCCCTGGCTCCCGTGGCTGGTACCCATGGAGCCATGGGGACTGATCCTGCTGGCTGGGGGTGCCACTCCCTGGCTACCTCTCTAGCACTCTGGGTGGGTGTGTCCTCAGCCTGCTGACTAGACAGCCCCAGGACGGACCCCAGGCCCCTGCGTCTTCAGGGCCAGGGCCAGCTTGAGGCAGGCTAGACTGAGACAGCCTGCAGCGGTGACAGCAGCGTGACTCTCTCTTTTGTAATAGGCCCCGCTGCTGCCAAGCCAGACTTGATCTCCAAACTGGAGCGGAGAGCAGCCCCCTGGATCAAGGACCCAAAAGGGCTAAAGTGGGAGAAAGCTGGGCCCCCAGGTGAGTCTGGACCCAGGGCTCAGAAGGGCACATGCTGGGGCCCGGGTAGCTATGGAAAGTCACACGACCCTAGTTCAGCCTTGCTTATCCTGGACCTATCATAATCAGGCCCCTGTGTACCCTGGGTAGACAGAGATGATAAGAAACTAGCCGTGTCTTCCCAGGGTAGGATGGTCTGGGAAATTGGAACAGTAAGGGGAAAGCCAGGTCTTTGGTGAGCGGAAGTGCCCAAGGGCTCTGTGGCAGAGCTGGTGGGGGAGCTGCGTGGGGGTCACTGGACAGGGGGAACCGGGTGGCACATAGGTCTGTGAGCCTCCCTTCCCCTCCTCCCCAGGTGCAGAATGAAGTGAGGTCCTTCTCAATCTCATTCCCCGGCAAGTAGCTGCCATGAATGCTCTGTATTTCCCTTTCTAAGACTCCGAAGAAGACTTAAGGGTGTTTCACTTCATTTCTTTGTGGAGCCTCACAGGAGGATTAATGCCGCCTGTGCATATGATAATATCTTGGCCAGGAGTGGTTAACTGAGCTTATTAGCATCTGATCACATGACCTCAGAGAAGCTGGGAGGAAGGGTAGAGGGGAGGCCAGCCAAAGAACCCACAAAGACCAGCCAGGACTCTTGGGGAGCCAGACTGGCTTAAGTAGAAGCCAGTAAAGCAAGCAAGGATTCCTGGGAAGCGGGATCCCTTTCAGTTTCTCTGCTTTGCATGACGGCACTTGTTGAACAGAGGTATCTTAGCTGGTACAAGACAGCAGAGCAGGCAGCAAAACCAAGCACAAGTTAATTTTCTCCACAGGGAGAAAGAAGATGGTGGCAGTAGGAGAGGCAGACACACAGGCCTCGGTGGCAGCATCAGCGTCGCTTCCCACCCCTGCCGGGGAGACCTGTGCCTCCGACCCCCCTCCCAGCACGTGGGAAGTAGAGGCAGACGGACCCAGGAGGATGCAGAGGACTTACAGACCCCGTTCCATCCAGAGGTCTTGGTTCGGGCAGTTCCCGTGGCTCGTGGTTGACTCCACAGAGACCACACTCTTCTGCTCAGTGTGCAGAGAAAGACCTACTCTCCACGACAAGTCGTCCCGGTTAGTCCGTGGCTACACCGGGCCTTTTAAAGTGGAGACTTTAAAATACCACGAGGTTAGCAAGGCACACAAGCTCTGTGTCAACACCATCGCCGTCAAAGACGATGGTCCCCAGGCCGTCCTGGTCCCCGAGATCTCCAGCGACCTCATGGCCAACATGGAGCACTTCTTCAACGCCGCCTACTCCATTGCCTACCACTCCCGGCCCCTGAACGACTTCGAGAAGGTGCTGCAGCTCCTCCAGAGCACCGGCACGGTGATTTTAGGCAAGTACCGAAACCGCACGGCGTGCACTCAGTTCATCAAATACATCTCGGAGACGCTGCAGAGGGAGATCCTGGGCGACATCCGCAGCTCCCCCTGCGTGAGCGTGCTGCTGGACAGCTGTACCGACTCCTCGGACCAGGCCTGCGTGGGCATTTACATGCGCTACCTGAAGCAGATGGAGGTGAAGGAGTCCTACATCACCCTGGCCCCCCTCTACAGCGAGACGGCGGACGGGTACTTCGAGACCATCGTCGCCGCCCTGGACGAGCTGGACATCCCCTTCCGGAGGCCCGGCTGGGTGGTGGGCCTGGGGACCGACGGCTCCGCCATGCTGAGCAGCAAGGGAGGCCTGGTGGAAAAGTTCCAGGAGATCATCTCCCCGCTGCTGCCCGTCCACTGCGTGGCGCACCAGCTGCACCTGGCCGTGGTGGACGCTTGCGGGAGCATCGACCTGGTGAAGAAGTGTGACCGGCACATCCGGACCGTCTTCAAGTTCTACCAGTCCTCCAACAGGAGGCTGAGCGAGCTGCAGGTCGGGGCGGCCGCCCTGGAGCAGGAGATTGTCCGCCTGAAGGACCTGAACGCTCTCAGGTGGGTGGCCAGCGAGAGGCGCACGCTGAACGCACTGGTCTCGGGCTGGCCAGCCCTGGCCAGGCACCTCCAGAGTGTGGCGGAAGCGGGGGGCCAGATCGGGCAGAGGGCCAGAGGCATGCTGAAGCTCATGAGGGGCTTCCATTTCGTCAAATTCTGCCACTTCCTTTTGGACTTCCTGAGCATCTGTAAGCCTTTGTCTGAGGTGTGCCAGAAAGAGCTGGTGCTGATTACAGAGGTGACTGCCGCGCTGGGCCAGGCCTACGTTGCCCTGGAGACGCTGCACCAGCAGGCGGGGCCCAGAGAGCAAGAGTTCAATGCCAGCTTCCGGGAAGGATGGCTCCACGGAGTCTTCCTGGAGAGGCCAGAGCTGGCGGAACAGCGGTTCCAGGCGGACAGGGAGAAAACGATCCTGACCGGGCTCCAGTACCTCCAGCAGAGGTTTGATGTCGACCGGCCCCCACCGCTCAAGAACATGGAGGTGTTTGACACCATGGCCTGGCCGAGGGGGGCTGAGCTGGCACGCTTCGGGAACAGCGACATCCTCAGCCTGGCCAGGTGCTTTGAGCGCTCCCTGCCCGAGGGGTACAGCCAGGAAGCACTGCTGGAGGAGTGGCAGGCTCTGAAGGCGGCCGCCCAGGGCCTCCCGTTCTCCCTGCTGTGCAAAAGCGCCCTGGCCCAGCACCTCCGCTTCCCTCTGCTGAGCAAGCTCATGGCTGTGGTGGTCTGCGTGCCCATCTCCACCTCCTGCTGCGAGCGGGGCTTCAAGGCCATGAGCCGGATCAGGACTGATGAGAGGACCAAGCTTTCCAACGAGGTGCTCAACATGCTCATGATGACAGCGGTGAACGGGGTGGCGGTCACAGAGTACGACCCCCAGCCCGCCATCCAGCACTGGTACCTGACCTCCTCGGGCCGGCGTTTCAGCCATGTCTACGCCTGCGCCCAGGTGCCGGCCCGGTCCCACGCAGGTGAGCACCCGGGCAGTCTCCCCACGTGGAGACAAAGCAGAGAACCTCGTCAGCCAGGGCTGAGCCGGAAGCGAACAGGTCGGCCCACCAGGGAAGCTCTCCGGGGCTTCTGCAGTGAGCCTGTGTGGCCCAGGCGGAGGGCGCAGGGCCTGGGGCACCGGCTGGCTGGCCCGCTCCCTCCAGCTGTGCACCTGACCCGGGTCAGGCTCCTCACGCTGAGATTGCCACCCGTGAGTGAGTGCGTCCACTTAGAGCCCAGAGCAGTCTAGACAGCAGCCGCTGTCAGAAGTGAGTCGAAGGCTGGGCGGGTCGGGCTGGGGCAGCACCGGGCTGCGCGAGGAGGTGCGTGTGGAGGAGGCGAGGTGTGGAAGGAAGGCGTCCACAGAGCAGGACAGCAGCTGATCCATGGGAGAGGGCTCACAGGCCTGCGGGGACCCTGTGTCATCCTGGACGACACTTACTGACAGTCGTGAACAGCCTCCCCCTCCTTGAGCAGTCACCGAGAGCCAGAGAAGACGCCAGCGGCCAGAGGTCCTCCAGGGGTCCTCCTGGCCACTTGTGCTCGCTCAGCGGGGGCACAGCGCCTCTCCTAACCCATCCTCTGGCCGGTTGCCCTCCCGCAGGCTCACGCTCAGTTTTCACCTCTGAGCCCGTGGTCTCTGCAGGACGGGGCCTCAGGGTTGACAGCGGCTCTGTAGGAAGCCAGGTGGCCCTGGAACCACAGCTGGAGGCAGGGGATGGGAGACTGAGAGCCCCAAGGGGACTTCAGTGAGCCCCCCAAAAACACATGAGTTGAGAGAGTGGGGGGTGCTGCTGTGCCCTCCAGCAAGCCATCCTCCCACAGGGCCAGTGGGACTGTACCTGTGAGGAAGCAGACAGACACAGCAAGCTGTGTGTGACCATGTCCTCCCCCACACACAGGCGCCACGGACTCGAGGCGATAACTCCTCGAGGTGGGTCCCCATACACTGTGGGAACTCAGCAGACCCCGGCTTCTACCCATAGTTACCCTCTGGACACCAGGAAACCTCCCCCCTCCCAGCTGTGGCAATCAGAAGCGTCCCCAGATGCTTCCCCAGATTGCCAAATGTTCCCTGGGGTGTGCGCACGCGTGCTCGCACACGCACGCATGCACGCACGCACTGAGGCCCCATAGGCAGAGCAGGATGGCGGCGTGCTCACCACGCACCAGGGCAGGCGTGGCTCTGGGAAGTGCTCACAGTTTGCTGGGTCTTACTGTCCTCTCCCCTTCTGCACAGGTGCAGGGCTCAGGAAGGAGAGGAAGGGAGCACTCTGCGTGGAGGACTCTGTGGCCCAGAAGACATCTGTCACGCATTCCAGGGAGCCGTGGAGATTCTGAAGGATCCCATCCTGGGCCTCCCGGGACTCCTGAACCCCACTCCCACCCAGGGACCCCCAGCTAGCAGACGGCCTTGGTCCCTCCTCCCCCTGCTGTGGGACAGGCTCCCACGGCTTCTAGGTTTTCCTGGCGGGCACACCCACTAAGCCCAGAAAGGGGCCGAGATGGTTGGAACAAGGCCTGTTGCTCCAGGTCCTTCCTGAGCTCAGCAGGGCCCCGGAGCTGGAAAACACACTGAAACCTCCCACGTCCACTCTGAAGGTGCTCCAGGAAAGAATCCTGGCTCTGCCCACGCACGCCATGTGTGGCAGCCAGAGGACTTTCTGAATTGGGAGAGACCGCTGGAGCGGTGTGGCGAAAGGAGCACCCAGTCACTTCATTGGGGTGCAGGCTGACCACACTCTGGGGCTCTGGCCTGGCTGCAAGAGCCCCCCAGGAGTCACCAATCTGGACCACTGCCCCGGCTTCCGGTGCAGAGCAGAGAAGCCTGGAGGAGGCAGGAGGCGCCCACAAGGATTCCTCTGCTCCCCTGGGCCTGCCTTTAGGGTGAGACAGGTGAAACCCTCTGCACAGACCACACACAGAGGGGGTCTCGCAGCAGTGCCGGACACAATGCTGAGATGAGCACTGTCCCTGGAAGGGAGCCCGGGGCCTCCCTCGCCCCCCGGACCCCTCAGGGGTGGCTGGGACATGCTGAACCATCTCACATGGGATCCAGCCCGGCTCCCTGCAGCCAGTGGTTTGCCAGTGATTAATCCCTTCCTCTTCTCTGTGCCTCAGTTTCCCTCTCCATGCAGTGCAGCAGAGAATCCAAGTGCCTGCTGCCTCCCCGTCTGCCACAGCACTAGTAAATGAAGGACCTCTCCAGGGCGCTTAGCTGCCCGCCCCGTCCTTGCCCTTAGGGAACAGACAGGGATTGTGCCGCCAGAGTCCCACTGTGGGAGGAGGTGCTCTCTAGTGTCCCATCGGCAGGATGGGCACACCACTCTGTCCCACCCCAGAAGAGCCCTGGGCACTCTGAGGTCCCCTGTCCCCTCAGCCATGGTCCCTCTCCACCTGCAATGAGCGCCCCCACCCCCGCCCCCAGCTTGGTCTCCGCAGGCTCGGCCAGCTGCTCGCTGTGGAGGATGAGTGATCCAGGTTCCGCCTTCCCTAGGCACAGGTGGGAGGAAGGGAGGTGCGCGTGCTCAGGCCCTGCGCAGCCGCTGTCCACTGCCTGGCCCACAGGTGCTAGAGGCCCACAGGTGCTGGCCCAGGCACCTCCCCATTCCTGCCCAACCCTCAGCACCTGGCCTTAGCATTCCTCCCATTCCCTGCTGACAGGAACTCTTTTCCCCTTTCTGCCTGCACCCTATGGGCTGAGGGGCTGTGCAGGCCCTGGGAAGTAGCCCTGGAGGAGCAGGGCCTGCCCCTCCCATTCTCCTAAGTTTCTACCCGGTCAGGGATTTGCGGGTCGGCAGGGATTCCCGACTGAGGGGATGCTCCAGCAGGCGCCCTTCCAGCGGCATCTCCCATCATTTCAGAGTCCCTCCGAGCAAGTCCCTAGGCCCGTGAGCAGCCAGTGTGGCTTTCTGCAGAGCGGCTCTGGAAGGAGGTTCTGGGAGCTGAGGCGGCTGCCAGGTGAGCAAGCGCCCTGCCCTCTCCCTCCACATCAGCACACTGGGACGAGAGCTGGTCCCCTGGAGCGGGTGAGCGCCCTCTGTAAGAACCCCAGTGCCCAGGCTGGCCTCTTTGTTCCAGAGGCGTGGGCTGCAGACCCTGCATGGGAGAGGCGTCCTGTTTTGTGAGAAGGAAGCACTTTCCCAGTGGCCTGAGTCCGGCCTGTCTCCACCTCCTTCCTTGCCTATAATCTTGACAGCATCTCCATGTAGATGGCCTGGCACTCGCCCCTCCCTTCCCTGATGACCAAGGCCCATGGGGGCTGACATTCCGAGTAACCAGCACATATCTGACACTTTGATTTTAGTAGCCATAGACCCTGTGGGTGGGGAGGTCTCAGCCCCCCTCCAGGCTGGACACCTGAGACTATAGCCAACTCTTGACCTTTGCCTCGGTCTCCTTTACAGGGCGAGTCCCTAGGGTGCTAAGTAGAGATCAGGACAGGGTTGGGGTTGCCAGTTCCCTCACACAGGTGTCTGCCTAGCGGAGCGCACCAAAGGTGACTGGCCAGGGATATCCCTGCCTCCTCTGGTTTCAACAATGTGCAAATGAGGTTTTAAAAACCATGTTGAACCGGGCATGGTAGCTCATGCCTGTAATCCCAATACTTAGGAGGCTTGAGGATTGCAGGTTTGAGGTCAGCCTCAGCAACTTAACGAGATCCCGTTTCAAATTTTTATAAAGGGCTGGGGGTGTAGCTCAGAGGTAGAATGCCACTGGGTTTAATCTCCAGGACTGAGAAAAAAAAACCCACCATGTTTAATTCTTAACCTTTTGCTACCTGAATAAAGCAGAGTTTATATCAACACGTGGCTGTCCTGTAAGTCCCTATGCAAGAACAAGGAGATGGGCAATGCATTCAAGGCTGGCTACATCGTCCCTCTTTCAGGAGGGGACAGAGCACAGAACAGAGCCCAGCGCACTTGGGCACCTTTCCTGCTGTCTTTGGGTTTCTTTCCTTTCCAGCTGTTGAGAGTGAGCTGAATCACACCATTTTTGCCAGTGAGGTTTGTAGGTAGAGATGAGGCCACCCTGCTAGTGAGGGCCGTGCTCAAGCACTCCACCGCCATGCTTTGACTCGGCACTTCATGTTGACAGAGTGTTTCCACAAACTGCTCGTTTGGTTTACTGAGAACAAAGCCAGGCTTTCAAGGGAAGAGTATCTGTTCCCACCAGTAGTGCCAGACCGGCCACTGCCTTGTAGCCCTGCTCCGCAGTCCTGGGCCGCCGGGCCTGGGAGGGCGGAGCAGAGATTTACAGAGGTGAGTGCTGCTGTTCAGCCTCGCTGGGAGGATTCGGGGACCTTTTAAAGAACCTCTCAGTGGCTTCTGCTTCTGCCATTTCTGGGAATTCATCAGTCCTCAAATCTACAGAAAGACTAACATAGGTCTCACCAATATCAGGCCCCTACTCCCTGGGAGACATCAGGGGAACTTGTCAATACACCCCAAAACACCTACTGGGGAGCCACAGCAGTGCAGTTAGGGGAGCCAGCGCCAACCACAACCACCAGAGGAGAGGGGACCACTGAAGCCAATGGAGTGCACAGCTGCACGTCAGGGATCTGCTGACTCTGCCGTGGTCTCACCACAGTGCCTGGGGAAGCAGTGTCCTCGGCCTGGACAAGCTGGGAGGCAGCTGGGAGACACTGGCCTAGCAATGAGCAGCTTGGCCTTGGGTTCTTCTATTACTTTTGAGCTGTGTGGCTTCAGGCAAGTTACTTCAGATCTCTGGGCGTCAGGTTTATCACCTGCAAAGTTGGACGGATTATCTTAGCCTCGAAGATGCCTTTCAGCCAGAACCAAAGTTCTACAAAATAAATATATGGCACTGTGGACCTATGCTTTGGGGAGCTGTTTAATCAGGGCGGATCACCTGCCTCCAAGCGCCCCCATCATTAAGTCACGTTCTGTGGAGCAGCCTGAGCAGGAGGCGCAGACAAGGTTGCAGCGGTTGGATTTTATGACTCTGATCCCTGGTGGACCACAGAAGGACCAAATCGATGGCACAGGATATCAAATGCAAACTAGGACAGGTATGCGACAGACCGTTAAAGAAACAGGGCAGCCGGGCGTGGTGGCACACGCTTGTAATCCCAGCATTTGGGAGGCTGAGACTGGAGGATCCGGGTTCGCGGCCAGCCTCAGCTGCCTAGTGAGGCACTCCGCAACTTAGAGAGACCTGGTTTCAAAATAAAGAATAAAAAATAGGCCTGGGGGTATAGCTCGAAGGTAGAATGCCCCTGAGTTCAATCCCCAGTACTGCAAAAAAAAAAAAAAAAGAAAGAAAGAAAGAAAGAAAGAAAGAAACAGGGCAGAATCTACAGGCACCTAAACTGAGCTGCTATTTAACACCGACTTTGGTTCCAGCTGAGCTAAGTCAAAGAAGGAAATACATTTCACTTGTCGTTTTTTGTTGTTGTTGGGGTTTTTTGTTTTGTTTTTGCAGTACTGGGGATTGAACTTTGAACTCGGGGATGTTCTACCTCTGAGCTATACCCCATCCCTATTTTTTTTTTTTATTCTTTTTTTTTTTTTTTTTTTTGCGGTACTGGGGATTGAACTCAGGGGCGTTTTACCTCTGAGCTATACCCCCAGCCCTATTTTTTAATTCTTTATTTTGAAACCGAGTCTCACTAAGTTGCAGAGTGCCTCACTAGGTAGCTGAGGCTGGCCGCGAACCCGGATCCTCCGGTCTCAGCCTCCCGAATGCTGGGATTACAAGCGTGCGCCACCACGCCCGGCCTTTATTCTTTATTTTGAAACCGGGTCTCACTAAGTTGCGGAGTGCCTCACTAGGTAGCTGAGACTAGCTTCGAACCCGGATTCTCCGGTCTCAGCCTCCCGAATGCTGGGATTACAAACGTGCGCCACCACTCCTGGCTTCACTTGTCGTTTTTTGTTTTTTGTTTTTTTGTTTTTGTTTTTGTGGGTTTTTTTTTTTTTTTTTTCGGTATTGGGGATTGAACTCAGGGGCATTCTACCTCCGAGCTATACCTCCAGCCCTTATTTTTAATTCTTTATTTTGAAACCGAGTCTCACTAAGTTTCGGAGTGCCTCACTAGGTAGCTGAGGCTGGCCTCGAACCCGGATCCTCTGGTCTCAGCCTCCCGAATGCTGGGATTACAAGCATGCGCCACCACGCCCGGCTCACTTGTCGTTTTATATAGAGAAAAAAATATTTTTTCAGTACTGGGGATTGAACCTAGGGACATTTACCTCCGAGCTATATCCTCAGCCCTATTTTTTTTTATTATTCTTTATTTTGAAACAGGGCCTCATTAGGTAGCTGAGGCTGGCCAAGAACCCAGATCCTTCAGTCTCAGCCTTCCAAGAACTGGGATTACAAGTGTGCACCACCATGCTGGGCTGAGAATTTTTTTTTTTTAAGAAACAAACCTCAAGCTGGACGTGGTGGCCCATGCTTGTAATCCCAGTACTTGGGAGGCTGAGATGAGAAGATCCGAGTACTCGGCCAGCCTCAGCTACTTAGTGAGGCCCTCCGCAACTTAGTGAGACCCTGTTTCAAAAAATAAAGAATAAAGCCGGGCGTGGTGGCGCACGCTTGTAATCCCAGCATTCGGGAGGCTGAGACCTGAGGATCCGGGTTCGCGGCCAGCCTCAGCTACCTAGTGAGGCACTCCGCAACTTAGTGAGACTCGGTTTCAATAAAGAATAAAAAAATAGGGCTGGGGGTGTAGCTCGGAGGTAGAATGCCCCTGAGTTCAATCCCCAGTACCGCAAAAAAAAAAATAAATAAAAAATAAAGAATAAAAAATAGGACTGGGGATGTAGCCCAGAAGTAGAATGCCCCTGGGTTCAATCCCCAGTACTGCCAAAAAAAAAAAAAAAACAGAAAAGAAACAAACTTAAGAGAGTAGATCTTTTTTTGAACCAGAGAGATGGGCTTTCTTGGCGATTTTGTGTAGGTTTGACCTGTTTTATTCCACCTCATAGGTGCCAGGTGCACCCATATTCTGGCCAGTGTTCTCAACAGTGCCTGTTCTTACTTGGAAGAACCAATCTTTAGAGTCCAGTTAAAAATTTCATCTCTTCTATGTGAAAATTTCCCCGATTTCTCCATCCTCTGAATTCCCATAATGAACACTGACTATTCTGCTCACAGGGACTTCATCCCAGCCTGGCCAGCATTATGGTTTTACCATGATATACCATCCACAACCTGATTAGAAACTGAAGGCGAAAATGACCTTTTATACCTAAGACCTACCTGCAACTTGCGTTGGATATTGCAAGGATGGAGGGTGGTATTTTATACCTAAAATCTTTGTCTCGCCCACCTCCACCTCCAACTAGCATAAATGTTGAGGTCTCAATTAGAGAACCGGGAAGGTGGACGTGACTGGTTCCTGTTTGGGGAAAGCAGCTGGAACCACACATGGCTGGCCAGGGTCACTACAAGGACAGGCACACTTCCCTCCTACATCACACAGGGGCTGGGGGTGCTCCATTTCCCATGCTATGGAATCACTCAAGCCAGGGAATTTTCGTAGCAGGTTGCTTGGGGCAGCATCTGCTGCTGGAGATAATTCCTGGAGCCACTGGTCTTTATAAAAAGGGATCTCTACAGAAAATAGAGATCAACAGATCCTACTAATCTCCACAGAGGAGGGAATAGTAAGACCAAAAAGCCCAAGGACGAAACCAGCGTCTGAGGTCCCTTCCAGCCCTGATGGAAGAAACGATCCCAGGTGCTTTCCGCATGCGTATTTCATTTAATCCCATCGCAGCCTTGTACGAACTGCGCCTGGAGCGGGAATAAACTAGACTGACACCAGGAGAGGGCGCAGTGCCGGGATCAGTTCAGTGAAGGCTGCCGGGGCTCAGCCCTCGCGCCGGCCACCGGGTTCTGAACTCGGTCCACCTGGCCCCACCTCACCCCCCGCCCGCCGCTGAGCTCCGAGCCCAGGCGAAGGCCCTGCGGTCGTCCCCCAGCTATGCTCAGCTCGGGACTGGGCCCTATGGGAACCGAGGCATTCGCGTCACCCGGCGGCACCTCCTCCTACCCTGCACCCCTGGTCCACCTGCCCCGGAGTCCTGGGCTGCGCACAGGACCAGGGGACCAGCCTAGGGACGACCTCTGGGGGGAGGCGCAAGATCCAGGGGTCTTTAGGAATAAGAAAGGAGTAGGAGCCGGATAGTGCAGGGGCGGACCTGCATACCCCACCCGGGAACCTGCAGCGGCCGCACACCACACAGCAGAGCAGTTTCTAGGTCGGGCGCCTCAGTTTAGCCAATCAACGAGTGGGCTCCTCAGAAGGCCCGCCCTCTGCCCCTGAATGACAGCGCGTCAAGCCCGCTGGGCTCCCACCGGGCCAATCAGGAGACGCGCGTGCGCGGAGGACCAGGCGGCGCGCCTGGGCGGCTAGCATCGCGCTGCGCATGCTCACCGACCTCTGCCAGCCTAGGGACCTGCGCTCCCGCAGCATCAGCAACTCGGGCCTGCATCCCCGCTGGGCGTCCCGCGCTCACCATGACGGCTCATTCCTTCGCCCTCCCGGTCATCATCTTCACCACGTTTTGGGGCATTATCGGCATCGCCGGGCCCTGGTTCGTGCCGAAGGGACCCAACCGCGGGTAAGGAAGACGCGCTGGCTCTGGCTCCCTGCAGACTTCACCCCTGCCCCCGGCCAGACTCACCCCTCCACCCCCGGGCGGTGTCTTCCTGCGCTGCAGCTCTGCACCGGGAGGACGCCCCCAGCAGGTCTGCACACCTGGGCCCCGTGCAGCCCAGGAACAAGCAGAAGGCCTGGGCAGCTAGGCGAGGAGCAGGCCGCGTTGCAGGTGGTTAAAGGGGCACGGTGGGCACCGTGCAGTCTCTCCATTCCTCACCAGCTCCATGACCTTGATCAAATGTCAAGCCTCAGTTTCTTCATAGTAGAATGGGGGTGAGGACGACCTCTGCTTTATAAGACCGCTGTGAAGATTACCCAAAATTATGCGCCTTAAACGCTTAGTGTGTGGTTCCTTTTGTATCATTTTAGCCGGCATTATTTTTGGAAGGTTCCATAGCAGGTTTCTGCTGCATATTACCCAACTGTAAGATAATATGAAGCAGAAACTCTCCCCTGGCCCAGAAGTCCGTGGTCCTACTGGGCACTGTCTACCTGATGTCGTGCCAGGACGGGCCCAAGCTGCTTAGGAATGTCGAAGGAAGGGATCAAGAGCTGATCTCTGCAGCACCAACTTGAAGTGCTTCAAAGCTGAGGTCGAAGGCCCTGCTTATCTTAGTTTTAGTTTTACTGTTGGCTGGAGGCTGCTTGGACAGTTGAGTTTTGCCATTATTTTTAAAAATCTGCAGGGCTCCAGGGTCCCACATCTTTGCCTTGCTTTTTCTTTTTTCTCTGCTTTTTTGTTTTTGTTTTTGTTTTGTACCCAGGGACATTCTACCTCTAACCTACACCCTCAGCCCTTTTTATTTTGAAACAGGTTCTCATGAAGTTGCTGAGGAGCTCACTAAGTTGCTGAGGCTGACCTTGAACCAGCCTCCTATGTACTGGGATTACAGGTGGTAACACCATACCTGGCTTCCTGCAAATCTTGATGAGTATTTCTTGAGTCTAACTGATATCTCTCCTGTTTCATTGTAAGCTTCTGTCTTCAGTCTTCTTTGAGTGGACGCCAAGTAGCTAGTCCCTGTGCTCTATAACAATTCAGCCTCAGAAATGACTCTGTCTCTTTGTTTCTTGCCCCGTCTCTGGTCCATTACTTTTCTTCTCTTTGTCCAGTGAGTTTTGGATTCCTGAGGTCATGCCACAGTAGGCTCCCACAGGTGCAGCTCTGGGCAGTGTCTTTTCCCAACATGTCTGCATTAAGATGGAGAAATAACGCTTGTTCCACAGTCCTGCTACGGAGGGTTGCTGCTCCGTGCAGCTCCCTAATAATTGTTCTGTGGTTCCTGCCATGGAAAGTCGCTGCTCCCCACAGCTTCCTGAAAGTTATTCTGCCGTTCCTACCACAGAAGGTCATTGCTCTAAGGCAGCTCCCTGGCACTAGTCTTTCTCGAACAATGACACGAAGCCTGATATAATAATTTTGAGAATATATATTTAATAACTGAGAGGTTGGGGAGGAGACAGGTGACAATTCTCCTGCCCAGCCTTACCTTTATAGAAACATTAGACAAGGCCTCATAAAAGCTAATTAAACACAGAAACTAACAATTGTCACAAGTTACAATAAAGGTCAGTGAGGCAGACATGTGACAAGCTTGAAGGAAGGAGGGATTAGACATTACTGGGCAGAGATGACATCAAAGACCGCACCGCAGAGCTTACACCAGGTCCCTTGGAATTTGTCCACTTGTGGACAAATCCCACCCAGCCAAAGCTGGTCCAAGATGATAATCTCAGTGTGCATTCTAAGACGGCCCTGACAGGTGATGGAGAGGGAGCTGAAGGGGAGGATTTGTAACGTGATTTAGATGCAGGCAGGGTTGGCTTCCCCTGAGGCAACACTTCAAGTTTGTTTTAGATTCTGCAGTCCTTAACCCACACAGGAGACCCAGCCTCCCGTGCCCGGGCGACACCAAGGAGGCCAGTGGGAACAGAGCCTCACCGGGAGCTCTTTCTCTGGCTCTGGCCAGGCCCCTGCAGGTTCGGCTCCGCCCAGCCTGACCCGTGTCCTCTTCTGTTGCAGGGTGATCATCACCATGCTGGTCGCCACTGCTGTGTGTTGCTACCTCTTGTAAGTACGGCCCTCCTGCCCGCTCTTTCCTCTCTCCAGGTCGTAAACACCTCTCGAGAGGCTGAATCTATAAAATAGGAGTGGAGGCCATGCAGGGGCGTCACAGGGCAGCTGGGGTGTTGAGGAAGTCGTGAACTCTTCTTCTCGAATGTGTCGGCTGCACGAGCTGTCTAATACCCACAGGCCCAGTTTTCTCGCCTGTGGGATGCATGAGTGGGGCAGCTCCGTGGCGTCTGCCTGACTGGGCATTGTAATGGGCTGTGGGTGGCTTATTCAAACACAGCTTGCAACTTCCACCCGAGACCCGGCAGATCTCAGCTCTCAGGTGTGCGCCTAGGAATCTGTGGGTTTTTTTTGTTTGTTTGGTTTTTGCGGTACTGGGGATTGAACTCAGGGGCATTCTACCTCCAAGATATACCCTCAGCCCTATTTTTTATTCTTTATTTTGAAACCGAGTCTAAGTTGCGGAGTGCCTCACTAGGTAGCTGAGGCTGGCCGCGAACCCGGATCCTCCGGTCTCAGCCTCCCGAATGCTGGGATTACAAGCGTGCGCCACCACGCCCGGCTCGGGATCTGTGTTTTTAACGAGTGCCCTCCGGCACTAGAATGCAGTTGGTTTAGAACTGGTAGGCAAGAAGAGTAAGAGCCTTCAGACTTGGGGAAGGCAGCCTGGAGAGACAGAAAGTCATGCTAAGAACGCACGTACCTGTACAGCGAGGGGTTCAGTTCCTGGCCCTTGACATGCAGGTGTTCTCTTTCGAAAACTACCATTCCATGAGCCAGACGTGGTGGCGCACGCTTGTAATCCCAGGACTTGGGAGGCTGAGACCGGAGGATCACAGGTTCACGGCCAGCCTCAGCTACCTAGTGAGACCCTGTTTCAAAATAAAGAATATAAAATAGGGCTGGGGGTATAGCTTGGAGGTAGAATGCCCCTGGGTTCAATCCCCAGTACCACACACACACACACACACAAAATAAATAAATAAAATAAAACAAAACAAAAAAACCCTACCATTCCTGATAGCTGTTCCCTCTTTACAAAAACAAGCAAAACTCTCCCTGCTGCTCAATCCTGCTGTGTTACTAGCTTCTTGTTTAAGGCATCCTGGTTGCCAAACCAAGGCTAAGTTCCATTGGGGGCAGCCGCTCACATTGTTAATCAAATCATCTTAAGCCTGTAGGGTTTCCCATCTTTCCTGTGCCTGTCCTTTTTATTTTTAACCTTTTATTTTTATTTTTATGGTACTGAGGAGTGAACCTAGGACCTTGCACATGCTAGGTGAAGACTTTACCACTGAGCTACATCCTCAGGTCTCACCCAGGCAGGCCTCAAACTTGCCATCCTCCTGCCTCAGCCTCCCAAGTAGCTCAGAGTAAAGGCATGTGCCACCGTGCCTAGCTATCATTATTTTAATGGGTTAAACTTGGCATAGTTGATTACTCTTAATTCAGAACAATCCAAACAGGACAGGTGAAATTAGGAGATGCTGATTCTTTAAAAGGTAATGGATTCTTTTAAAAGCAGCTGGTCTGGGGCTAGGGGTGCATCTCCATGGTAAAGCACGTGTATATGTTCATGAAAGTCTGGGTTCAACTCCCAGCACCATAAATAAATAAATAAATAAATAAATGCAACTGGCCTCTCTCCCAGGACTACCAAATTTTTCAGAATATGTAGGACAAACCCACATTTTAAAAATTTAATTGACTTCAGGTTTGATGCATGCTATTATAGTTAAAAACTTTTTTTGTCTGATTAAGTCATGAACCATTTTTTCCTACCAGTCAATTCACTCTTATTTTACCTTCAGTAAAATATTTCCTACATCTTGTTCACACACAGACACACACATACACACACACACACACACACACACACAAATGTTAAGAATAATGATGACCCCAGCTGATTACACCTGCAGTCCCAGCCATTCAGGAGGCCACATCAGGAGGATCCCAAATTTGAGGCCAGCCTGGGCAACTTAGCAAGACTTGGTCTCAAAAGGGGGAGGGGAGAGGCTGAGGATACAGCTAGGTGGTAGAGCGCTTGCCTGCCACGTGTGAGTTCCTGGACAATCCCTAGTAGCACAAAAAAGGGGGCAGGGAGATGATTCGAGGGGGCATAGGTTTTTTCCAAATTCTCCCTGAACATATCATTTCTAAGGCCCTTTCTCTAATTCTGTTTATTGGTTACTCAGGACTTGGCAAAATGTCTTTGCCCCAGGAGGGTCTTCAAGAGGGCTTAGATTTGATGATTCAGAGACCAGGACAGAAAGGAAGATGGCCAAAATTAGTGTCTTGACGCTGATGTAAAGCAAGTGTGTGGTACTGAGGATTGAACTCGGGGGCATTCTACCTCCGAGCTACACCCCCAGCCCTATTTTTTATTCTTTATTTTGAAACCGAGTCTCACTAAGTTGCAGAGTGCCTCACTAGGTATCTGAGGCTGGCCACGAACCCAGATCCTCCGGTCTCAGCCTCCCGAATGCTGGGATTACAAGCGTGCGCCACCACGCCCGGCTATGTGAGCCCTTCTGAATCAGGCCCTTCCATAGTCTTTGGGGCCTGTACTGTGGGCATATGAAATGGGAAAGCTTGTCATGAAGGACAAGGCTGGATCGCCTCCCAGATGTGCATCCGCTGGTGGGGTGCCGCTGGGTCCCTGGGGAGCTACCTGGCTGAAGGACAGAGGTGGCCTAGCAGTGGCCCCTCACAGGTCTCTTTGCCCAACAGCAAGCAGCTCCTGCTCTGGAGCGGTTATTCCATCTTGCTCCTGAAAGGAGGTAATTCCAGGCTGGAGGGCGTAGCTCAGTGGTAGAGCCCTTGCCCAGCACACGTGAGACCCTGGGTTCCATCCCCAGCACTACAAAGAGAAAAGGCGATTCTACAGAAAATAAAACAAACCAAATAAAACCCCACCAACCCCAGAGCAGCGCCCATGCCTGCTGGAGTGTGGGGGTTCTCGGGGACCTTTACCCCCACCCCCTATCCCGGGGACACAGGCCAGGCCCTTTCTTGGCGCGTAGGGTGGGTCCTCTGTGCCCAGCCCCTTCCTCTGCTCTCCCTGACAGCTGGCTCATCGCGATCCTGGCTCAGCTGAACCCCCTGTTCGGGCCCCAGCTGAAGAACGAGACTATCTGGTATGTGCGCTTCCTGTGGGAGTGACCGGCCTCCGCTTCTGACCTCAGGTACCTCGGGAGTGGGCGATGCCAGGGCCCTGCAGGTAGAGAGGGGGAAACAGAACAGCAGGGCAGGAGAAGAGTTCTCCTTGGATTCAGTTCTTGTTTGCCTAGCAAAAGAAAGAGGCTGCCGGGCGTGGTGGTGCACGCTTGTAATCCCAGTACTTGGGAGGCTGAGACAGGAGGATCCAGGTTCGAGGCCAGCCTCAGGTACTTAGTGAGGCTCTCTGCAACTTAGTGAGATTCTGTTTCAAAATAAAGAATAAAACATAGGGCTGGGGGTGTAGCTCGGAGGTAGAATGCCCCTGGGTTCTAGCCCCAGTTCCACAGGAAAAAAAAAAAGGAAGGAAGGAAGGAAGGCAGGCAAGCTGGAAGGCTGAGCACCAGCCCCCTGCCTTCTGCCTGCCACCAGGGAGAACGAAGACCGGGCCCCCAAGTCCCCATCCCCACAGCCTCAGGGGCGGTGTGCCGATCCACGGGGAGGCAGGCAGGTGGGGTGAGGCCAGAGCCCTGGAGTGGCGGGACACTGGCCGGAGCAGAGGACGTGGGAGGGAAAGCTGAGTGACCAGGCAGGCCCAGGGCCCTGGAGAGCAGGCGCCCCATGGCAAGCCCCTGACCCTTCCTTTGATGTGCGTTTCAGGTGCCCGGCTCCCCGGATGACCTTGGCTCAATGTCTCTGGTGACCCTTCGCCCCACCCTTCCCACACAGCTGTCCTGGCCCCTCTGTGCTTCTTCCTGCCGGCACCCTGAGGTCCGCACGTCCACATGTCCGGGGCCCTCCTGGCTCAAGGATGCCGTCTTCCCGGCCCCGTTAGGGCCGTAGGAACGCCCGGAGCGCTCCTGCTCATACACTCCCCCTGCTCCGGAGTACTCTCCCTCCGGAGCAGATCCTGGCCGAGGAGCTGGTACGGCGGGATCTGGCCCTTCTGCATGGGACAGAAGCCAGGACTCAGGCCGATGAAGGAGGCATCCTTGTAGACGAGGGGCATTCAGCCCTGAACGCTCCCAGCGCGGGCTGAGTGATCAGCGGCCCCATCTCTCTGGGAAGTGGAGGGCCCTGTCCGGTTAGGCCAAAAGCCTTTGCCAGCTCTGGTGTTGACGTTGGAAGCATTCTTTTATTTTTGGACACATCTAGATGTGGAATTTCTGAAAACATTGACATTGTAGAGAAATACATACACACAAAACCACTTTGGGTCGGGACCTAGAGGTCGATGTCCCGTTGTAGCTGTGACGTCACTTAGTGGCTCGCTCGAGGCTCGGGATGTCCCGTCCCGCCTTCCTCCCTCCTCAGGCCTTGTCCCCTGTACCCGTCACTGGGCTGCGGTGGCCCCTGCAGTGGCATCTAAGTGACCCGGAGCTGGGTGAGGACAGACAGACACTATTGGAGTGGCACTGTCGCCCGAGGTCTGGGCCTGACGCCTGGCTTTGGGGCGCCAACAAGTTAGATCTGACCACTCACCCCCAAACAGACAGAAAGGCAATGGTGACAAGCAGGAGAGGAACATCAGTCAATGCGGCTACCAGGAGACAAAGGGACCCCCAGCCTTTGCCCTGTCTCCCAGGGCCGACCATGACTTTGAGGTCTTAGGGAGAGGGGACTGAGGGCTGGGGTTGGGGGTTTGCCCAACTGCCCGAGCAGGTGATTTTTTTTTTTTTTTTTTTTTTTTTTTTTTTTTTTGTGGTACTGGGGATTGAACTCAGAGGCATTCTACCTCCGAGCTACACCCCCAGCCCTATTTTTTATTCTTTATTTTGAAACCGAGTCTCACTAAGTTGCAGAGTGCCTCACTAAGTAGCTGAGGCTGGCCACGAACCCGGATCCTCTGGTCTCAGCCTCCCAAATGCTGGGATTACAAGCGTGCGCCACCACGCCCGGCTCGAGCAGGTGATCTAGACCAGGTGTGGTCTCCATGTTATCTCAGGATTGGTCATCGGCCTTGTCAGGGATGGGAAAGTTGACGTTTGTCTAGAGAGTAACATTGGCGAATCACAAGGTATTTTTTGGTCAGGTTCGCTGCTCCCGGAACCCCAGGTGACCCAGCAAAGGAGACAGGTGCAAACTGGAGGCAGAGATGCCGAGGCTTCAGTCCTGCTTCTGGCCACCTGTCAGACATCGGAGGCAAAAGCGGAGAGTCAGCCGGGCGTGGTGGCGCACGCTTGTAATCCCAGTACTTGGGAGACTGAGACAGGAGGATCACAGGTTTGAGGACAGCGTCAGCAAGTAATGAGACTCTCATCAACCTAGTGAGACCCTGTTTCCAAATAAGAAATAAAATCGGGCTGGGGGTATAGCTCAAAGGTAGAATGCCTCTGGGTTCCATCCCCAGTACAACACACACACACAAACAGTGGAGAGTCTCCGTCCTTGTTACAGTACTGGAAGTACTGGGCTCCCCTCTGAGTGTGCCTGGCTCTGTTCTGGTGACAGTGAGTGACAGAAGCGCAGATCACGGCAGGCATCAGCCCAGGAGCATGTGGCGTCCCTCAGCCCGTGCCCTCCTCCGAGAGTGATGGGGACACGGCACTCTTGCCCCGGCTAACGCAACGGGTTAGGACACGTTACCTGGTTCCCAGCCCATGGCCCGTGCACACTGCCAGCCCCACTTGTTTATTAACTATTTGGCACCCCTTCCCTCATAGTGGGTATCAGTTGTGGGGGCAGCAGTAGAATGTGATGTGTCTCCCCCAAATTCCCTGCCTCCCATGGATCCCCTTCCAAATTCCTTCCTCCCCGGACCTCGGCCTCCTGTGCGGCAGAGCGAGGTGAGCACAACTTGTACTGAAAACCTGTCTCGTGTCTAATAAAGGTGATGCACGACTTCTGTCCGCTGTCCAGACCCCTGCCTCTGCCAAGCTTGCCAGCTGCCGCCCCTGCCCACCTGGTCTCCATTTCTTCAGCGGGCAATCGGGAGAACGGGAAGGAGGGCTGAGATGCCCTTGGAGCTGAACTTCTGAGACATGGGCCCCGAGGCCCCTGCTCACTGTCCTGGGTTTGGCCCAGAACCAGGCCCAGAGGAGGAGGCAGATTGGGGCTCATTCAAATGGAACTTGGACCACCGCTCCCCTGTGCCCCAGATGACAGTGCGAGAAAGCAGGTCCCGGTGTCTCCAGCGTCTCTGGAGTGTGGCCTGCCTCGTTCCTCAATATCCAGGGGTGGAATCTGCCTGTCCAGCTTTATGGAGGGGCAGCGGTGAACTGAGCACAGCAAGGCCAGGGCCTGTAGCTTATGGGGAGCACGGGAAGAAGTCCCCTGGGAGTGGGAGGGACTCGAGAGAAGTAACGTGGACCCCGCTTCTGATGGCCTGTGCCCCACTGAGGGGCTCGGATTAATCCTCAGGGCAATTGGGAGCCATGGAAGGGTTTATTGTGGTCCTGGGGATTGAACCCAGAGGCATTCTACCTTTGAGTTACATGCCCAGTCCAATTTTTTAAATTTCTTACTTGGAACAGGGTCTCACTAGGTTGATGAAAGTCTCACTATTTGCTGAAGCTGTCCTTGAACCTGTGATCCTCCTGTCTCAGCCTCCCAAGTACCAAGATTGCAGGCGTGGGTCACCACACCCAGCTCCCATGGAAGGATTTAAAGCCGGGCAGTGACATGCTCCAACTTGATTTCTAGACTTCTCTTTGCCCCAGGGTCAGAGGACAAGAGACTGGTGGGACATCTGATGGTGGGGACCAGGTGAAGACAGGAGAGCAGGAGGGGGCTGGACGGCCCCTTATTTGCTGCAGACTTCAACACAGCTGGTCAAGGAGGGACAGGAGGGCCGAGAGACCGTGTCCACCACACTCCCTTGCGGGATCGAAGCTCCCACCCCCCTGACCAGTGAGGACTGTGTCCCAGTGAGGGCTTCCCCTCCATACCCAAGGGAATGTGCAGGGCCAGCAGCCTTTGTCAAAGACACACAAAACTGGGCGGCACTTAAAGCTATGAAGACAACTTTATTAAGTAACCACCGACAGTGAGAGGAAAAAAGAGCTGAGCTCCATTCGGGTTTGTGCAGAGGCGATGGACACATTTTCAGGAAGACCAAAGGCATCAGCACTGGGGGGTCTCAGGAGGTCTCCAGGTGAGGAAGAGACCTCTGCTCGGGCCTTAAAGGTTCTTGACTCATCGCAGAAAATAACTTAAGGACGAGTCAGGTAAGAATAGCAGAGCCAGTCGGGCGTGGTGGCGCACGCTTGTAATCCCAGTATTTGGGAGGCTGAGACCAGAGGATCCGGGTTCGAGACCAGTCTCAGCTACCTAGTGAGGCACTCCGCAACTTAGTGAGACTCGGTTTCAAAATAAAGAATTAAAATATAGGGCTGGGGGTGTAGCTTGGAGGTAGAATGCCCCTGAGTTCAATCCCCAATACCCCCCCAAAATCCCCAATCCCCCCCCCAAAAAAGAATAGCAGAGCCAGAGATTTATTATAAATGGAAAGGAAGTGCACACTAGAGAATGGGGAAGAGAGAGGGTCATCCTGGTATTCACGTATTTGTAGAGTGGCTAGGGGCTAGACTAGGGGTGGAGTCAGTGCAAGCTTGTACAATGGCAGCCAGTTTTTTTGCATTTATAAGTTGCCCTTCTTACAGCATGTCTTGTTAGCACCTTAAGTCTCCACTCAGGGGTGTGTGTCTTATTATTATAATGCACTAGGGTCATCTCTTGGTCAGCAAAATCTTTTTTTTTGGGGGGGGGGTAGTACTGGGGATTGAACTCAGGGGCATTCTACCTCCAAGCTACACCCTCCAGCCTATTTTTTATTCTTTATTTTGAAACAGGGTCTCACTAAGTTGCATAGGGCCTCACTAAATAGCTGACGCTGGCTGTAAACCTGGATCCTCTGGTCTCAATCTTCCAAGTACTGGGATTACAAGCATGCGCCACCATGCCAGGCACCAAAATCTTTAATGGGTGTACTACCTGAAGGAGTGGTTCCTACAAGGTGTGGTGGAGCATGCCTGTAATCCCAGTACTTAGGAGGCTGAGACAGGAGAATTGCAGGTTCAAAGCTAGCCTCAGCAACTTAGCGAGACCCTCAGCAACTTAGCATGACCCTGTTTCAAAATAAAAAGGGCTGGGGGTGTAGCTTGGAGGTAGAATGGTCCCAAGTCCAATCCCCAGTAACGTTCATGTGTGTGCACGCGCGCACGCATGCACAGACACACACACACACGCACAGAATAGTGGATCCTCCCAATACCTCTGGTTATCTTGTGATTCTGTTGCTTTTTCAAGAACCGAAAAGCTAGCTATCAGCAAGGACCAGGGCTGGGTTGCTCGGGAGTTGCTTGTTCTGAATTCCAAGAGTTCATGGGTGTTTCTCTCTCTCGAGTCAGTATTTTCTCTGTATCCCTAAATTCCTATCTCATCAGAAGGGGGGTGGTTGGAGCTCCAGTCCAAGCAGGGAAGGGCAATTTACAAAAAGTTGGCCATTGCTAATGAGATCAGGCCATCCGAGTCCGCTAGCTGGCTGTGATGGAGTTAGGATCCCCGTCTTCCTGCAGTGCCTGGGGGAAGAGGCCCAATCCTGGTGGGGACATTTCAAAGGAATGGCTTTCAGATTCTTGAAAAAGAAAAACATTCCTGAGTTGTAGGAGATACATCCACGTCAAGCAAGAGCCTCCGCCACGGGGGAAGTGCACCAGTAAATGTCAGAGATCTCTGCTAAGAGACAATGGCTGAGAGCAGAGGTAGCCAATTGAAATTACGCTGCACATAGAGCATGTGGCCAGCAGAGGGCAGTGCTTGCATGCAGGCTGCAAACCTCCAGCTGGAGGAGTCCAATTTAAGCCACACCTCGGGGGAGGTTAGAGGTTGTGGCCTTAAAGCAATGAATAATTCTCCAGAGGCTATCAAAGCCAACATACTGCAAGGATTTTATTTTTATTATCATTTTTTTTTTTTTTTTTTTGGT
>PVLC010012140.1:0-45125 GCA_004027655.1 Graphiurus murinus | reverse complement strand
ATGCTTCTTAACCCTTTGTGACTGACTAATCTCACTTAACATAATGTTTTCCAGTTGCATCCATTTCCCTGCAAAGAACATGATTTTATTCTTCTTTATGGCTGAGTAAAATTCCATTGTGTACATATCCCATAGTTTTGTAATCCATTCATCTGTGGTTGGACATCTTGGCTGCTTCCATAGTTTGGCTATTGTGAATATCTATGTTTATAGCAGCTCAATTCAAAAAGTAGTATTGTTTTAATTGTGTAAACACTTTGTGTTTCCTTTTAGTATTATGCTCACATTTCTCTATTTTAATGCTCAAAACATTTTAATGAAATTATTTGTGTAGATCTGAGGTAAGAGGCTGAAAACTTTCAAGAATGGACTATATCTCACTTATTTTCCTATTGCTGACACCTAGTCTTCTTAATACATTGAATAGAGACCCAATATATCTGTTGAAAGAACAAATCAATGAATGGCATGTAATACAGGCAAAATTATACATATAGAGAAATATATATTTATATATTTGCATAGTTTACATAGATTAATGTTCTATAATTGGTAAAATTCTTATGTTTAGAAGTGTTTTTAAAGTTGTTTTAAGATGGCTAGTAGTTTATATCAAACATAATTAATGAAAATACACATAAATGAGGAATATAATGCCAATGACTGAGTATTACCATTTCAAGATTTTGTAAATATGACAATATTTATTATAAACATACATTTTTGCACATTTGCTTAATTGTAAGTGATAGTGCATTCCATGTCATTGAATCACTTGCAAAATGTAGTTAGATTTATAATTCATCTACCATTTAGGAATAATATAAATCTGATCAATTTCAGGGGATTTTTCCAGGCCAAAAATGATAGAGCTTAATAAAGATAAGTTGTAGGTACCAACAGTTTCAAATGTACAGAACTATATAAATATTTTCAAATTTTCAAAAACAATGTTGTAAATTATCTAGGAATTTTTAGCTAAAGACTTTGTTCACTATTTGGGATACTTTGTGGAGAAGTTATTAAAATACATAGTTTTATAATTTGTTATATGTTTATATTTGGCATTTCTTTATTAGTGTGAACAAATAGTATTTTATCTTTCATTTTCTACTAGATTTCTTTGCTCGATAAATAATTTCTTATTCTAATAATTTATTCCTAGAGTAGTTACTAATAAGTTTCATTATAATGCCATAAAGTAGATATAAACTTAATTTTACATATATACAAATGAGTCAACTAAATTTATAACTATATATATGACACAATTATACATTATGCACCTCATGTATAAATTATTTCTAAACAATAAACATGGAAAGCATGCTAGAAAAGCTTAAAGCTTATGAAACTACCTAAAAAACAAAATAAAATGCAAATTATATGCATAGTTAATATATTTTTGAAAGTAATAAAAACTATAGCTAGACAGAGTATTAAGAAAAAATTCATTTAGTTTTCCTGTGTCAACAAAAAAAAATTTTTATACTTTTACTTCTTAGTCGTTGAATGATTTTAAATTATGGGAAATAAGTTGGATTAATTACTGAGTGAAAATGTGTTTTCAAGGGGTTTTATTTTTCTGCACAATGTACTTCAAAGTCCTGGTTTCTTTTCTCTGGTTGTATTCAATGATACTCCTACCTTAAGATACAGTTGTCTATAATACAATGCTGTGAAGTCACAGAATCTTACTGATTAATAGCTTTCATTTTGTTTCAGAAATAACAAAAGTAATCTGAGAAAATAAAAAGCAATTTTTCTTCATGCAACCTTCCTAGTTCATCTTCTCATAGCTACCTGTGGAAATTATATTTATGTATTTTAAAAATAATTTTCCTAGATTTAGCTCACATACCACATCTGTTTTGAAGCCAAATATAATAATCTCAAAATCATAATCTAGGGGAGATCAGCAAGATGGCAACTGAGAGAAACACCTGTAAAACTTAAATCAAAACTGCCATAAAGGCAGCTTTCTTTTTTTTTTTTTTGTATTGGTGCATTGTAATCATACATCTTTGTTAGGTACAAGCTTGACAGAAGAAAAAAGGCAATCAAAAATGTGAACAAAGTAACAGAAATTGAACTGCTGCTGAACAAAACCCAGAATGCAGACCAGGGAAGAGCAAAGGACCCCAAGTGCTCACCTAGGTGGCACCAGCAGCCAGCCACACTATTAACCCACAGCAAGATACCAAGACTACTATCCCTGTGGCATTTAATGACCTCCTGCAAACCCAGTAACCAGATATGGAGTAAGCAGCAACAGAACTGCACACCCTAATGGGTGGCATACTCCTACACAATCAACAGAGACCTAATGCCCAGACATCCAGCTTGAACTTGCAGCCGCAACAACTCAGCTCACCTCACCCTCCAGAGCCAGAGCAGTGCTCAATTGTAAGTTAACAGCATGGCCATGAGGGCTTCTGTGGCAAACGATAGACTCGCAATGGTTGAGACTCTGTGGCACACCCCTGTAGTGGTTGGATAGGAGCAGAAGAAATACTTAGGAATAAACCTGAGGACATATAAGGCCTCTACAAGGAAAACTATAAAACATTGAAAAAAGAAGTTAAAGAAGACCTTAGAAGATGGAAAGATCTTCCATGCTATTGGATAGGCAGAATAAATATCATCAAAATAGCTATTCTCCCTAAAGTGATCTATAGATTCTATGTGATACTCATTAAATTACCAAGGTCATTCCTCACAGACTTAGGAAAAGCAGTCCTTAAAATCATTTGGAGCCGGGCATGGTGGTGCACGCTTGTAATCCTAGCATTTGGGAGGCTGAGACTGGAGGATCTGGGTTCACGGCCAGCCTCAGCTACCTAGTGAGGCACTGCACAACTTAGTGAGACCCTGTTTCAAAATAAAGAATAAAAAAAAAATAGGGCTGGGGGTATAGCTCAGAGGTAGAATGCCCCTGAGTTCAATCCCCAGTACTGAAAAAAAAAAATCATTTGGAACAACAAAAGGCCCAGAATAGCCAAAGTAGTTCTCAGCATGGCGATGGTTAATTCACAGGTAAAAAGGGAATCATGAAACATAAATTCCATGAGGATATAGTGTCAATAAAGGTGTCTCATGGCTAAGTGGGTGGAATCTTTTTAAAATAGCATAAAACCAATTTTAAAACATCAACTCATATGAAAATGTTTTAGATAATGAAGAGATTTTCTTCACCTATAAATTTTCCACACCTATAGAATTCTAAAGCTTATCATATAGTGTGGGAAGAAGAAGAGAAGGAGAAGGAGAAGGAGAAGAAGGAGAAGGAGAAGGAGGAGAAGGAGAAGGAGAAGGAGAAGGAGAAGGAGAAGGAGAAGGAGAAGGAGAAGGAGAAGGAGAAGGAGGCAGATCTTTAGTAGTTGACATCACAGAACAGAAGAGACACAGTATCTCAGTGTCTACCATCAATGGGAGTTGAGATGAGAACTGTTTAGCCAACACATACTGTAAGGTTAGTCATGGACCAAGAGAAACTCATGTTAGCAGTTTCAGCACCAGGAATGGCCAGAAAGACAAGAAACTTCACCTAGGAGATATAGGGACACCAGTGTGTTCACTCCATACCATCCTGAGGCCAGCTTGTTGCTTGCTGCTCTTAACCTCTTTGCCCAAGCTAGAAATGTGCTTCTCATTCTGTCTCTTACACCTTAACATGAGGAGGGAAGCAGGGGGAAGAGAGAGAAATGAAGGACCAAAAAAATATGTTTGTACAAATAAAAGACAAAACATAGTATTAAGAAACTTTGTAAATACAGGTTGAGGCGAAACTTAATCTTATTTAACATTGAATTTCTACTTAAACAGTAATTTCAGTTGTCATAGTAAAAAATTCTTAAGTGGCTGGGCAGTACTCAGGAGACTGAGATAGAAGAATTATAACTATCATAAACTTAGCAAGAACCTCAGCAACTTAGCAAATTATTATAACAACCTGAGACTGCTTTTAAAAAATGTTTTAAATGTATTTATCTGGAATATATGATTCTCTTCCAATGTTACTAATTTCACTCTAGAATATTCATTAAAAATTGAGATGTGTGTGTGTGTGTGTGTGTGTGTGTGTGTGTGACTTGTGATAGAACCAAGGAGGTACATTCTGCCTTGGAGTTACACCCCCAGCCCTTTTTTAAAATTTATTTATTTATTTATTTATTTATTTATTTATTTATTTATTTATTTATTTATTTGTTGTTGGTGGTGTTTTGAAACAGAGACTCACCAGTTTGCTGTGAATCTTGATATATTGCTGAGGCTATCCTCTAACCTGCAATCCTCCTGTACTTCCAAGTACTGAGATTACAAGTATGCACCACCATACCTGGCTAAAATAAATTTTTAGATAACAAAAAGTGACTTTTTAATTCTTGAAAAAAGTAGTGCTGTAAGCTGGGCACAATAGTGCTCTGCTGTCATTCCAGTACTTGGGAAAATGAAATAGTTAGATCACAGGTTCAAGGCTAGCCTCAGCAACTTGGCAAGACCCTGTTTCTAAATTTTAAAACAAAGGGCTATGGGTATAGCTTGGAGATGAATGCCCTGGGTTCAACCCCCATTACTCACCCTCCACACACACACAAATAGTGCTATTGGTCTAATTCAAAATAATGATAACCACATGAGCCTGCTTTTTAAAATGTTTTAAATTTGTTTTTCTGGAATATATGACTCTCTTTTAATGTTCCTACTTTCATTCTAGGATATTCATTAAAAATTGAGCTTATATTTAAGCTGTGTATAGTGGCACACACCTGTAATCTCAGTACTTGAGAGACTGAGACAGAAAGATTGCAAGTTCGAAATCAACCTCAAAAAATTAGTGGGACTCTCAGTATCTTTGAGGTAGAATTACCCTGAGTTCAACACTCAGTATAAATAAATAAATAATAAATAAATAAATAAAAAAGCAAACTTATATTTATACCCATTTATTTCACCAAAAATTCTTTGAGACTTTAATTATTAGTATACTTAATATTTTTCTCTATGACATTTACAAAATTCTCAATTATTTTTGTCTTTTGTCTGTTTAAATTAAGTATTTTATTCTTAAAATTCCACATTTCTTATATTATCTAAACTTTATTCTAAGATAAAACACATACTTAAGCTGGGCGTGGCGGTGCACGCTTGTAATCCCAGCATTTTGGAGGCTGAGACCGGAGGATCTGGGTTCACGGCCAGCCTCAGCTACCTAGTGAGGCACTCCGCAACTTAGTGGGACCCGGTTTCAAAATAAAGAATAAAAAAATAGGACTGGGGGTGTAGCTCGGAGGTAGAATGCCCCTGGGTTCAATCCCCAGTACCGCCAAAACAAAAAAAAAAAAACAAAAAACAAAAAACAAAACCCACATACTTACATTTATTTATATAGCAAATTTCAATGTCTTGTAAATCTTAAAATACTTTAAGGATTAATTTAATTATGATAGTGTGTCAGTTTGCTATATTGTCTAAAACACTTTTTTACAATAACAATTAATTATTTACAATTTATGAACAAACTACAAAGCAATGAGTAGGACATTTTTAAATTTTGAAAGTAAATTTTAAAAAGAGTCCTAGAAACACATAGTTTTAATATTGTGTGTGAACTGATTTTCTTTTTTTTTGTTTTTTCTTTTTTGTAGGTTTGCATCTTTTGGTTGTCTTTATTATTTCCCATATCTTGACAGAAATCTACAATCAAAACCACTATATAAGCTACAAGTATAACTTCAATTTTGTTCTGAGAAAGAATATTTTCCTTTGATGGTTTACAAGATCTAAGAAATAGCAAATTGATAGTAACTCTTACTGCCACAGGGGAAAATTAGTTAAACATATCTACAAAGACCTTAACTAAAACCAAGCAGCCTTTAATTACATAGATTGCTATTTCTTTAAGAGTCATAGAATGGAGGAAAATTGATAGGCTTTGGAATAATATGGATGCAAGTTTTAATTGTACATCTAATATTTATTGTATTTCACAGATTCTATCATGCGCATTTTTCCCTCAAATTTTACAAGTCTTGAACACAAGAAACATCCAAGGACTGTTGTTGGACAGCCCTGGTAGAGTTATTATTGCCTATCCATGAGCAAGCAGTGAAAGTTTTAGAGTCAAAATGAGTAGAATGGGTGTTAACAATGCCTTGCATAGAAGCTTGAATACAATTGTAGAATATATATCATCCCTATGAACAAGTGATTGTAATGAAGACGTGAGATTGGTAGTGACTTGATTTGTTTAGCATCTTAGAGAAGGAGGTACCATTCAGCCCTACACAATTGCAAAGCCAACTTTAGAATCCAAGATAAAAAGCTCTAAATTCTTTTAGGGATTTCTTAAGTTTTGTCCATGAACCCTCTAGTGTTATAGTGTTAGAGATCTGGAGAGGATCACAATGTGTATGAGACACCAAAAGTTGATTCAAAAATCAGACTCCAAATATGAAGAGATTCGAGGACTATCTTACCCAATTCTTTTCATTTATGTTTTCTTTAACATATGTAAAACATAAACACATGAACATGTATATGATTGGGACAAAATCAGAACCTTTGGTAACTAAACAGGACAGAAGGTAGTACTGTATCACAGGGGTCGATGGTGAGGCTGGAGTCTCTTCCTTGATGCCCTAGGAAAATAGGTTTTTCATTTTTGGTTTACAAGACCAAGGTAATGTTTATACTACTGGGGCTCTTCATTTAAGGAGTTTGTTCTCGAGTAGGCTAAAGGTAGGAAGGAGGATTAGGATAATCGAGAAGTATAGGATTGATGCTAATTGTCCAATGATAATAAATGGGTGTTCAACTGGTTGACCTCCAATTCATGTAAGGGTAAGTAAGTCTGCTGTAAGAACTCAGAATAGGCATTGGCTAAGTGGACGGAATATCATACTTAGTTGCTTAGATAGTTGTAGGAGTGTGAAGATGGCTAAGATAAGAATGGAGAGAATTAAGACCAGTACACCTCCTAGTTTATTTGGGATTGAGCGTAAAATGGGGTAAGCAAATAATAAATATCATTCTGGTTTAATGTGTGGTGGGGTGCTCAGGGGATTAGCGGGGATATAGTTGTCTGGGTCTTCTAGAAGGTCTGGGGAAAATAAAACTAGAGATATAAGTAGAAAAATTAGTAATAATAGTCCTAAAATGTCCTTAATTGTATAATAAGGGTGGAAAGGGATTTTATCAGCATCTGAGTTTATTCCAGATGGATTACTAGATCCAGTTTCATGAAGAAATAGTAAATGTACTATAACTAAGGCTGCAATAATAAAAGGTAGACTAAAGTGGAATGCGAAGAATCTGGTTAAAGTAGCTTTATCGACTAAGAATCCCCCTCAGATCCATTCTACCAGGGTGGTGCCAATGTAAGGAATGGCAGATAATAGGTTTGTAATTACTGTAGCTCCTCAGAAAGACATCTGTCCCCATGGAAGTACATATCCTATGAAGGCAGTTGCCATGATTGTAAACAGAAGAGTAATCCCGATGTTTCAGGTTTCAACATATATGTAAGATCCATAATATAAACCTCATCCTACGTGCAGGAATAAACAGATGAAAAATATGGAGGCACCATTGGCATGTATGTAGCGGATTAATTGTAGGGTGGGTGACAGATGAGAATGCTGTAGTTGTGTCTGCTGTGTAGTGTATAGCTAGGAATAGTCCGGTGAGGATTTGGATACCTAAGCAGGCACCTAGTAGGGATCTGAAGTTTCATCAAGCTGAGATATTAGATGGAGCTGGTAGGTCAATAAAGGAGTGATTGAGGATTTTGATTAGGGGGTGAGATTTGAGGATATTTGTCATTAGTAGTTTTTATAGTTGAATTACAACGATGATTTTTCATGTCATTAGTCATGGTTAGATTCCATGTAAAAATTATGACATACATTTTATTTCTGTTAAGTCTACTTTTTGTTTTTGGCTTTTTAGGGATCTCTTTAAAGCCTTCTCCGATTTATGGCGGGTTGGGTTTAGTCTTAAGTGGTAGGTAGGTTGTGGTGTTGTGTTATATTTTGGTGGCTCATTTTTAGGGCTAATGTTTTTAATTTATTTAGGCGGGATATTAGTGGTATTTGGATATACAACGGCTATAGCTACTAAAGAATATCCTGAGACATGGGGTTCAAATACGTTAGTTTGAAGTATGTTACTGTCAGGGCTTTTAGTAGAAATTATTCTAATTTTATTAATAAAAAGCTATGATAAGATTGAGATTGTAGTGAATTTTAATGGATTGGAAGATTGAGTTGTGTTTGAGGGCGATGAGATTGGGTTGATTCGTGAAGATTCTATAGGTGTATCTGCTTTGTACAGCTATGGGAATTGATTAATAGTGGTTGCAGGCTGATCTTTATTTGTTAGTATTTTTATTGTTATTGAAATTACACGTGGCAATTAGATTACAAGAGCCAGAATTATTAATATTGATAAAGCAAATGATAAGAAATATAACTTAATTAGCCCTGACTGATTAGAGGTCAGGGTTGATGCCGTGAGTTGAATAGTAGAAATTAGCTTTGGGGAAGATTTTTCAAATCATGTGGTGTCTATTAGTTTTGATGCTGAGTTAGAGCTGATTGTTAGATTTGTATTAGGAAATATTCGATGAATAATTGAGGGGAAATATCCTAGAAGATTAGAGAATTTTATATGTTTTGAGATAGTTTTAAATTTTAAATAAAGGGTTAAATTGTTTAATTCAATGGCTATTATAAAGCCTAAAAGGGTGACGGCTAAGGCTATTAGCTTAAGATATTTGTTGGATGTTTATGGGGTTTAAATTTATAAAAATAAAGAATCCGGCAAAAATGCTACCAACTAGTAAGCGTTTAATAGTATTGTTTAGTGGAAGGTTATTTTCGTTAAGAGAGTTAAAGGGTGAGAATCGTGGTTGACCTATAAGGGCAAAGAAGATAATGCGAGTGCTGTATACAGCTGAAAGGGAGGTGGCAGTAAGTGTAATTAATAGGGCTCAGGCGTTGGTATACGACGTATTGGCGGACTCGATGATTAGGTCTTTAGAGTAAAGCCTGTGAGGAAGGGTATACCTGTTAGTGCCAGGCTTTCTACAGTCAATGCGGAGGAGGTTAGTGGGAGGGTTTTGTATAACCCTCCTATTTTTCGAATATCTTGTTAATCATTTAGATTGTGAATAATAGATCCGGAGCATATGAATAATATTGCTTTAAAGAAAGCATGTGTACAGATGTGAAGAAAAGCTAGGTGTGGTTGATTAATGCCGATTGTTACTATTATTAAACCTAGCTGACTAGAGGTAGAGAAGGCGATAATCTTTTTAAGATCATTTTGTATGAGGGCACATATTGCTGTAAATAGGGTGGTGATTGCTCCTAGGCATAGGATAATAGTTAGAATAGTAGGGTTATTTTCTAATAAGGGGTGAAATCGGATTAATAGAAAAATTCCTGCCACTACTATAGTGCTAGAGTGAAGTAAAGCAGAGACGGGGGTGGGTCCTTCTATGGCTGAAGGGAGTCATGGGTGAAGTCCAAATTGAGCTGAAGAGTTAGGCCTAAAAGTGGTAGAGTACTAGAAAAATTTGTGGTGAATAGTTGTTGGAAATTTCATGAGTTGCAATGAAGGAAAAATCATGCTATAGATAAAACGAATCCGATGTCTCCGATTCGATTATATAAGATTGCTTGGAGGGCTGCTGTATTGGCGTCTGGGCATCCGTATGAACGATATGATACCTACTCCCTCTCATCCGATGAAAAGTTGAAATAAATTATTAGCTGTTACTAAAATATTTATAGTAATTAGAAATAGTAGGAGGTATTTAAAGAATCGATTGATGTAAGGGTCTGAGTGTATATATCATAGGGAGAACTCTATAATTGATCATGTAACAAATAGTGCTACTGGGGTGAAGTAGCAAAACAAAACAAAAAGGCAATGTTCCAAACCTTGATCTGGGTCATGATGTGAATGTATGTATCTAAAACTTGTAGCATGCTGTAGATTCATGTTTGTTCCTGGATGTCTGCTGGACCTCACTAAATTGAACTTGAGAGGGAGGGAGGGCGAGGGAGCGGGGTGGGAATTGGGGGAAGGGGTCAAATGAGAAATGTGGGCACATATGTCGTTTTCAATTTGTACCTAACAAAGATGTCTGCTTACAATGTATGAATAATAAAAAAAAATGTCCCAGGAAAGTGCTGTCAATAATAATAATAATAATAATAATAATAATAATAATAATAATATGGTGTCTCTTATATTGGGTATAGTATTTTTTATTTTTTTACCTTGGTCAATTTTTTAAACTTGTCTAAGCTTCAACTTTTTTATTTTTTTGGTTTTTGTTTTTTATTATGCTTTTATTGGTGCATTATAGTTTCACATCATAATGTAAATCATGTTGACAATGACATATATGTACACAGCACTTGGTTCCCTGACCCCACATTCCATTTCCCACTTTTCCAAAACAGAGTACTGGGATTGATGTCGGTATACTCACATATGTACACACAGTTGATGGTAGCATTTCCATTAATGAACCTCAGTCCTCCCCCTCCCCCTCCTTTAGAACAGTTTCCTGACTCCACTGAGGGTTCTCCTTCATTATCTGGAGTCCTTCTGGTATCCCAATTACTCCCTAGCTTGCATATATTAGAGAAGACATATGCTCCTTCATTTTCTGTGACTGGCTAGTTTTACTTAACATGATGTTCATGGTATTTATGTGAAAAATGAGAAGAATTATATATTTTTAAAAACTGTCCTATAATATAACTTCTAAATTTCAACGTATTATTATTACTTTAACTTATTGAAATGCCACACTTACAAATAAAAAATTAGCTGATACCATAAAATAGCAAAAAATATATTATTCATGTGTTATTCATTCATACATTAACATGCATATATTGCTTATTATCCCAGGATATTTCCTTATATTATAAACTACAGAGATCAGTGTGAAGATTCCTCAGAAAATTGGGAATGAATCCACCATATGATCCAGCTATACCAATCCTGGATATCTTTCCAAAATGACTTAAATCAGAATGTTATAGTAATATATGCATATCCATGTTTGTAGCAGCACAATTCACATTAGCCAAATTATGGAACAACCTAGTTGTCCATCAACAGATGAATGGATTATAAATTATGTGATATGCACACAATAGAATTCTATTCAGTAATAAAAAAAATTAGTTGCAGGAAAATGGAAGGTCCTGGAGAACATTATGTTAAGTGAGATTAGTCAGTCATGGAAAATGAAGGGTCATATATTTCCTCTCATATGAGGAAGGTAGGGCATAATCTGTATATCAGAGAGACTTCAGATAATGGAGGAGAAATTTCAGTGGAGCCAGGGAGGCTGTCTGGGGGAGGTGGAGGAGGGTGAGAGGGGGGATCAGTGAAGGAAACACGTCCATTGACAGCACGTATATATGTGAAAAAACCAATGCCAATCTCAATACCCTGTATGGGGAAGTGGGGTAGTGGGGTAGGAGACGAGGGGAAAGCTCACCAAGTGCTGTGTGCCTATATGTCACTATCACTACAAACTGCATTATGATGTGAAATTATAATGCACCAATAAACGGATAAAAATAAAAAAGAACAGTAGTATCCACATTTGGTGGGGGTAACATTGTCATATACATTTAATAGTAAAATGATTTGCTAACAATTTCTTCTGAATAAACTGCCAATATTAATTTTTTAAAACCTGAAATATATGGCAGACAAAACCTAGAATGGTCTCCAATTCTCCCAACCCCTGATATGTTTAACCTGTGTAATTCTATTCCCTAGAGAATGGCACAACCTGTGACCTTCTTAAAACCAGTAGAACATGGCAAATGTTATGGAATAGTAATTCCACAATTGCACACACAAGACTGTAATGCTGTGTTGCTAGCAGACTCTCTTTATTACATCACTCCCTTGCTGGATTTGATGAAATAAATTGGAATATGGAGTCTCATTGGATACCAAGGATGGAATGTGGCTGGTGGCTCATGGCAACCAAGGACCTGTGGCCTCCAATGCAACAGTTCCCATGGAATCTGATGCTATCAACAACCATGTGAGCACTGAAGCAGATCCTGCTCTAGCTGAGCATCAGCTAGACCACAGCTCTGGCTTTTGGTTGCAGCCTGTGAGAACATAATGCATAGAACCCAGCTACTTTGTACCAGGGTTCCTGACCTCAAAACCTGTGATACAACAAACATTTGGTGTTCTATTAAATTTGTCATAATTTGTTACACAGCAATAGATACTAAATTCAAAGAATTCTATTCACTGTAGCAAAATAGAATTGCTATGGGGTCCATGAATGCCTCAACTTTTTCCTCTACCCAGAAACAAGAATATTTCCACTACTGAGAAAGTACCCCCTGGCATATTTCATGTTATAGAGAACACATTTAAAAATTAAGTTTCTTTAAAGTTGCAGTTTATGTACAACCAATCATTTAAACTCTCTAGCCACTTTTTAAATTTCAACTATTAACTCTTTTCTATGGCTGAAAAATGATGGCACTATCAAAAACTATGTGTAAGTTGTCAGTTTTTGGTGGATAGGTAGTTTTATTGCCACATGAGTCCTATTTGAATCTATTTTTTTAATAATAGCATTTTTATTTGAATTCTTACTTATTTCACATATTTAGTATGAAGTTAAATTATTAGCTAGATCTTCTGTTACAAAAGATCAATTTCAGTTTTTTGCTTTATGTCAAACTTTGTCTTTTTCTGAGCAACAAATTTCACATTTGTGTAATAAATTTAGACAATCAAAATTCAATGGTCAAGTGTGACTCTAGAAAAATATGTTCATTGTTGAAGGCAAATATATTATTATCACAAAAAACATCCACAAAAGATGGCAACTGGCAATATAATGACACTAGAGATGAAAACACTCTTGAAAAACCAGTTGCAGATTTGATCTAAGAAAATTAACTATCAAAACTGGAGAAGATAATAACAAATTATAGAATCATCTAGAAATAATTTCTGATTATATTTTTTATTTTTGCTAGCCAGATTATTTAGCAAGGAATTGAAAGGATGGGGTGAGTATATTATAACTCAATAGAGAGTTATCACTTGCTATCCTATATAATGAATAAATCTTTTATTTGCATCTATTTTTACAAGAGTACTTTAATTGAGTCATACATGTCTCCTGAGAGACACTCTGGAGAATCTTAGACTCATTTGAAGACTCAAGGTTGAATGGTCAAGTTCCCACTTAGCATAGGTGTGAGAGAAAGTCAGTAAAAGTGAGACTTATATTAATATTATATCATTTTTACTCTGTACCTAGTAAGAATGACAAAATTTGTATTATGCAAATATCAAAGAATTTTGCATTGTCAAGATTTATGCGGATGCTAGGGAAAAGATGAGGCATAAGAGGGTCTTCAGATGGAAAAGGAGAGACCCTTGATAAATAATGAAGTTGATTTAACCGAAAGGGATTGACGGGGGGAGGGTACACCCTAATGTACATCAAGGTTACTCACTAAATTGAACCTGAGAGGGAGGGAGGGCGAGGGAGCGGGGTGGGAATTGAGGGAAGGGGTCAAATGAGAAATGTGGGCACATATGTCGTTTTCAATTTGTACCTAACAAAGATATCTGCTTACATTGTACAAATAATAAAAATAAGATTTATACAGCTTAAAAAATCACAAGGACTTGCAGCTCAATCTTCTGCAAAGCAATATCTGTAACCCCTTTGCTCACAATTCTAGTGTAAATATGAATTTCTATTCCCATTGAGTCAGCTGGCAAAGACTATGAAAGTAACCCAGGGGGCCATGATACAACTTAAGTTGTAAAAGACAGCATGTTGCCTTGAGAAAGCTATAAAAGAAAATAAATACTAATAAAATTTTTAACTTAACAGATTCATGGTATTCTTTCATTTTTAAATTGATCTTTATAGTTTTGTGTATAAGAAATAAGTATATGATGGAGAGAATTGAGAAAACAGAGAAATGAACAAAGAAGCACAATTACCACATGATGTATTTTAGGATCTTTTTAAAGATTATTACTCTTTCTAGAGATAGATGAAGTTACAGGATGAATTCTAAATATTATTTTATACCTAATTATTATTTCAAATAGTTTTTATGTTGCCATATTTATAATCATTAATAACACAAAACAACTCTTAAAGTATATGTCACTGTTGATTTATGTTTTCCTTTCTTTACAAATGGCATCGTGATAATACTTGTACAAGAGTTAGTATTTTTATATGAAAATAAATGTACACTGTTTGATAAATAAAAATATCACACTAAGCCAGGCGTGGTGGTGCATGCTTGTAATCCCAGTATTCAGGAGGCTGAGATTGGAGGATCTGGGTTCATGGCCAGCCTCAGCTACCTAGTGAAGTACTCCACAACTTAGTAAGACCCGGTTTCAAAAATAAAGAATAAAAAAAGGGCTGGGGGTATAGCTCGCGGGTAGAACTCCCCTAAGTTCAATTCCTAGTACCGCAAAAAATAAATAAATAAATAAAAATATCACACTATTATTCAATTTCACTGTAATGAGATTTCTGAGATTGACTTTGTTCCCAAATGTGTGTAGGAAATGACAGTGGCTTCTCTATTATTACCTAACTGTAGATCTTGGGAAAGTTACTGATACTTCAATAGTTTCAGTTTCTTCACCAATTACATGGAAACATTTCCAGTTGTTTGTTGTGAAGTTTAATTTTTTTGCCCATTTACAGAACCCGATATCTACATGGTGATTCACCTTCTTAGCTTTCTCCCCTGGTCTTGTAAAAAGGATAGTGTTAGCCGGGCATGGTGGCACACGCTTGTATTCCCAGTACTTGGGAGGCTGAGACAGGAGGATCCAGGTTCGTGCCCAGCCTCAGTTACTTAGTGAGGCCCTCTGCAACTTAGTGAGATCCTGTTTCAAAATAAAGAATAAAAAATAGGACTGAGGGTGTAGCTCGGAAGTAGAATGTCCCTGGGTTCAATCCCCAGTTCCAAAGCAAAAAAGGATAGTGTTGCCACACCAACATGAAAATAACTTTTAGATGTCTCTTTTATGGGTTTTCTATGCTGCTGACCATCTTACATGTATTAGTGAAGGATATATATTATATTCAGAACATCTTCATTAGGATTTATCTAAACAGATAACAATTATGGCCTGACTTTCAGGATGTTACGTGATTAGTGTTACCAGCAGCCAAGCCCAGAGAAGCTGCCTGGGTCCTGGCTGGCTAAATTCAGTCACATCCATAAACAGTAGGCAAAGCAGCAAAAAGCAGCCTGTGCAACTTTGCAAGAATCTGTCTTAAAATAAAAAATAAATGGGTTGGGGATGTAGCTCAGTGGCAAAGCACCCCTGCATTCAATTCCCAGGACAACAGGACAGGACAGGAAAGTAAAGAAGAGAATGAAAGTATGATATTAAAAGAAAAATAAATTTTACACAGTTGATCAAACTGGAGAGAAGAAGCTAGAATTGCTTCTCCACTGTTCTAAAGAGGAGTTACAATTTATAGAAACAAAAGCCAAATGACATGCATATATAGATTTATCTCAGCTGTGTTACCCAGAGAACATGTCACTCTCTGGACTTCCTTAGTGCTGCTCATCTAAGGGATAGTTTTTAAAACTCAGCAACAGGCGAGTTAGGAGCTATGGATTTTAGCAGAAAGTGTTTCTTAGAGATTATGGGAACTTAATCTAAGGCTGAGTCAGGGCTGTTTTTTCATAACAATAAACTGACAATTCCTGAGGAATTCTTATGGGAAAGCCAGATATCAAAGTGCTTCATATAGATTATCAGTTTTTTTCCTCAAAACAATCTTTAAATGACCCCTTGCTTTGGTTTGAATGTGTTCTCCAATGTTATGTGTCAGAAACTTAACACCCCAAAGCAATAGTGTTGAGAGATGCAACATTTAAGAGGTGATCTGGTCATGAAGGATGATGTTCATGATCAGATCATGTTACCATATTCATGTTGCCACAGCTAGAATTATTTCACTATCATTATCATGAGAGTATTTATGATAAAAGCAAGTTTGGCTCTCTCTTGTGTACTCACTTACACATGTGATGCCTTCTGTCAAGTTATGATAAGGCAAAAAGGCCTTGTCCAGATTTGGTTCTTTGGGTTTGATTTCAAAATAAAGAATAAAAAATAGGGCTGGGGGTATAGCTCAGAGGTAGAATGCCCCTGAGTTCAATCCCCAGTACTTAAAAAAACAAAAACAAAGGACACCATGGACCAAGAACCAAAGGAAACCAGGAGAATTAGGTCTCAAAAAATAGACAATATTAATAAACATAAATTATGAAAAGGAATCAAATAAAATTTAGAGCTAAAAATATAGTCAGATATTGCTTGATGACAAGGATATATTCCGAAAGAAGTATGTTAAAGAAAGTAATTTCATTATTGCTTGAATATCATAGAATTTACTTACACAGACTAAGATGGCTCTGATGTCATTAGGTGAGACAATCTTAAGAGACAACCATTATATAAGTCATCTCTCATTGACCAAAATGTTATTATGTGGTACAGGATTGTAAGATAATTGAAATATCCTATGAGAAAACTGATACACAGAAAGCCAATGTCACACAAATGGTAGGAGATGGTACCAGAATTTGAACCCACACCGAGTCTGTGACCTACCCTTTCTGTCAACCTGATTCTGTGTAGGACCAGTCAGTCAGTTTTCCTCAGCTCTCATCCCCTGCACCGCTATCCCCAAGGCCAGAGGTTTCCAATATCAAAGAATGCTCCTGGCAGAGCTCTGGATCTGCAGAAGACATAAAGAATTGTCCTATCAAAGTGTATGAATGAGTACTTAAGATTTGGGAAAAGGTAGACTACAAATAAATAAGTGAAAGTTAATATGAGAAAGAGATACCATTTTGCCTAAAATATAATGAAATTAAAAAAAGATTTACAGCAAATATTAACAGAATATATGACTGCAAATTTCGCAAGTACCACTTTTTGGAATATAAGAATATTCTGCAAAATTATTACATAGTGTGTACTCTACCAATTAAAAACTCTTAGATTCATTAAATTAAATATGATTCAGTTCAACAAATCTATTACTTAGAAATTCAAAACTATGGGTCAAGATATATATATATATATATATATATATATATATATATATATATATATACAAAAAATGATTCTCACAGCTTTATAAATGTTATTAATCTCAATTAAGGAAATGAGTAACCAAATTCTTATGATGTAAGCTAAATGAAAAAGCAAGGACATCAACTTTTTATGTTACAAATTTTATAATACTATAATTAAAAGCATATAAATGTTAGTAAAAAATTAAATAAAAAACTAACCAGAAACAAACTGAGGATGATTACATTGCAATTATTCACTTTCTATGTTTCTGCATGTATGCATTTCAAATTTTTCCAGTAGGTAGTTGATAATTATATATTTATTCAAAATATGGCATACAATCTTAAAAAAATAGCAAAACACATTCAAGCATTTATCTTAATTTAGAGGACAAAATGTGAACCCAGAAATGTTAAGAAGATATAATTATGTTAATGGTCATGTTTCTTTTATTTCTCCAGCATATCCTCAGCAAGCATGTGTCATTATAATCAGGATAAAGATATACCCTATGTTCTATATAATGAGAAAATCTTGTCAAGATGCTTCTGAAATAGAAGCATAATGTGAAAATGTGCTGTTTTCTCTTTGAGGAGAAAACTAACCTATGTTTTCCAAGGCCAAAATCTGGTACTGATTGATCCAGATCTCATATTTGAGGCTTGTTTTTGTCCATCTAACAACAATTGCTATATTTCTAACACTCAGCACATTGTCTGTTCCATAGAAGTTCTTCAAAATTGTTTATTAAATAATTCTACATATTCTATTTGTGCCAATAGAATGTTCAATCCTTACTAGTAGTAAGCAACTTACTTCTCATGTGATAGAGCTTTGCTCCCTTCAGCAGATTGTAGACTTCAAATAAATGAGGGCTTTTCATTAACTTCAAGTACTTATTCATTAGGCCTTTAATTTCCCAGGGCATAACCTTGGGGAAACTACTTATCATCATGTGTTTTTTTCCCTCTCCTTTTCAAAATGAGAATGGTAGTTTCTAATTTTGAGGGTTACTACTTAATTAGGTAAATGTTAATATAACTAACCTACAGTTCACCTGAAAATCTGATAAACCAAATTAGGTTCAACCTTATGGTACACTTGCATAACCTATTGATTTTTTATGACATATCTTTTAAATTTTTAAGGGAATTGCCTGGCTTCACTCACATTATTATCTTGAGGGATTTAATAACTCCTTGTTGCCTTTTGTAATAGATTATTTTGGTGAATCATGCATGGAGAAATCATCCAAAAATTTTATACTTTTCCCATTTAATCATACTCTTCTTGGCAGAAACTGCTAACAAGAGTGTAAAATGCAATCAATTTTTAATATCTAAACATGTTAAAATGTTCAGTTAGGGCCCTTCAGTACATGTAGTTTCCTTTGTAAAATAGAATTTTAAGCAGTATGCCATCTGTTCTTTCCTATTTTTAATCATAGCATTGAATATAAATTTTAATTGGAATCTTAATTTAAGTCACTATCATGAGAAATTAAAGAGATATGTTACTATATGTTTTAACAATAACATGAGTATAATAATAAAGAATATTTAATGAAATAAAACATTAATGTAATCAGAAATTATGATTTCCTATAGCCAATTGATCAAGTGTTTAAAACAATGATAAAGCTTAATTTTAAATCAATACTTTAGAATTCAAAGATGCTGTTAATTATAACTAGTGTGCATAGGTATTATACAAAAACTGAAATCTTTATAAATACAGCAGGAACCATCTTCAGATTATACATAGTTGATAACATTCAAATTTACTTGTAGTATTAAAAATAATAGTAGGCACTTGTTGCAAGTCAATTAAAGACAATTGAGAAAGAAGAGAGTTGAAAAAGTCTTATTCTATGATGTATCACATGTTCTACTAAAACTGAAATATAAAAGAGTGCTACTTTCTAATGAACAAGATGTGAGATATTTCCGTGAAACACATAATAACATATTGAAAGCACAACCTAAAACAAAGGGTATCAACTGAAATCCCCGTCCTTCTCTCTGTGTGTCCAAGACTTCAGTTTGATGATGAGGGTGACATCTGCCACCTGCATAGACAGAGATTGGCACAGGGTCAGGTCCTCTGGAGAGCTCAGAGACTCAAGCTTGCATGGGAGAGGTACTTGGGGCACTCAGTGCCTGCACTGACAGAGAGACATCAGCTTAAGGTCCTAATCACTGGAACATACTCAAAAACTGAATATATTGAGCAGACATTTAATGGAGAAAACATACACACAGACCCAGGAAGACTGCAGAAGTCAGTCTGCTCTGTACTTGTATATTGGCAGGGTTTTTTGTTTGTTTTTTGTAGTTGTTTTGTTTTGACTTTTTGTTTGGTTGGTTCGCTGGTGGCTTTGATATTTTTGTTTGTTTGCTCTCTTCCTCATCACTTTTACTAGCTTTTCCCACTTTTTCCTGTCTACTCTCTTTTCTTCAACCCTTTTTTTTACTTTTTTCTTTTTTTCTTTGTCTTACATTGAGTCCATTTCATACCACAAAAACTAAATATCCGACATTGACTACTAGAAACCTCCTACATATTCACTATCTCTAACCTCTACCAGATATTACTCCACTTAGTCAAACACTCATTCTACTCGATCATATCCTCCACTTTACCCCCTTCTTGCACCCATTGCTCAGGCTTCTCACTTTAATCCAACCTTCACCATATAATACAATATAACTCACCCTTGTATATAACACCTAACACCTCTAAATCCCTACCACTGAGATTGGACCAGAGAGGTGAATTACCAGAAAGAACTTCCTAAACACCAAGGATAAAAGAACACAGATGATAAAAAGAAATCACCCAACACCACATGCATCAAGTTTTAAAACATGCATAGGACACAAACTTTTCTGCACATGCCTCTGAACATAATACCTACAACTGAGTGACAGACAAGAATGCAATACCTGAAACCCATCAACATTACCATTGCAGTGGACAGAAGGAGCCCCAGAGTAACTACAACTGATGACCTACAGGTAGAACAAAAGAGGAATGATAGTAGACACAGATGTCAAGGCTGGTCTCAAAGGGTGATAAAAACACAACACGGAACAGAGAATAACCTTATGATAGAGGCTATACAACAGTAAGGCATACTTAGTGGTAAATATATACCTCCACAATAAGATACTATTCAGAGTGAGAAAATAGACATAAGAAACCTATAGACTGAGAGAAATCTAGCAAAAGCAACAAAGAAATAAACTTAATAAACCAGAAATCATGAGAAGGAAGAATAGCAAGGAAACAATGAACTCCCACAACCCCATAATAACAGAAACCACCAACATGGAATTGCATAGATTGCCAGAAGAAAAGTTCAGATCATTAATAGTAGAAATGATACAGTATTTCTGAAAAGAGTTCAGAGAGAGCCTGAAAGAATTGAAGGACCAAATAAACAAAGAAGCTGACACCCTGAACAGGAATCAAAAAGAAGTTTTGAAGGAAGTAAAGGATGTGAAGGTGCAATAATTGAAGTGAAGGCATCAACACAGACTATAAACAGTGGACTAGACCACATGGAAAATAGAATCTCACTCTTAGACTATGAGCATTCCAAAAATGAACACATAGTATATAATTTAGAAAAACCAATTAGACAGCATGAATCAGATATTGAGAGATATGGGCCAATTTTAAAAGACCTAACCTAAGAATAATAGGCATAGAAGTTGGAACCAAAGGAATCAATCATCTTTTCAAAGAAGTAATAGCAGAAATTTTTCCAAACATAGAAAAAGAGGTTAATACACAGGTGCAGGAAACATATAGAACCTCCTTCAGGCAAGATCAAAGAAAAGGTTCACCACGCCATATAATTACACTAACTAATGTAGAGGCCAAGGACAGAATCTTAAAGGTGGCAAAAGTAAAAGAACAAGTGACATTCAGAGGCAGACTGATTAGAATCACTCCAGACCTCTCAAACTAAGTCATGAAAGCTAGAAGAGCCTGGAGCAACATGTTCCAAACTGTGAAAGAAAACAACTTGCAACCAAGATTTTCTTACCTAGAAAAACTATCTCTCAAAATCAACAGGGAAAATAAATCCTCCCATGACAAACAGAAGATGAAAGAATTTATGTCTTTCAAATCAGCACTAGAGAAAATACTCAAAGAGATTAACTACAAAGAAAAACTAACAAATAAACATAAGAATCAGAGAAACAATAATTTGCAGCAAGCAAAAAACTAAATGAAGAATAAACACTACAAACAGAAGTTATAACACAAAATGTTAGGAATTAAAACTCATCTCTCAGTAATCATACTGAATATAAATGGTCTCAACTCCCCAATAAAAAGACAAAAGTTGGCAAAATAGATTAAAAACCAGAGTCTATCTATATGCTGCCTGCAAGAAACACACCTTACAAGTAAAGATACTCACAAACTAAAAGTGAAGCAAGTACATACATGCCATTGGAACTTGAAGATAAGCAGGGTGACAACTATGACTTCAGACAAATTAGACCTCAACCCAATCTCACCAGAAGAGACAAAGCAGGAAAATTTTTTACTGGTAAAAGGAACAACTCAGCACCTATGCCCCAAACATAGGTGTAGCTATTTCATAAAAACAACTCTTTGCAAAATAAAGTCATACATAGATTCCAATACAATAATACTAGGAGACATCAACACTCCTCTCACATTGCTAGACCCAACTTCTAGATAAAAGGTCAGTAAATATGCTTCAGACCTAATGAACACCATAAACCAAATGGACTTATTAGACACATACAGAATATTTCACACGGCTACACCTGAATTCACATTTTTGTCAACTGCTCATGGAACCTTCTCCAAAGTAGACCACACCCTAGGCCAAAAAGTAAGCATAAGCAAATTCAAAAAAATGTAACATAATTCCCTGGGTCTTTTCAGACCATGGTGGAATGAAACTAGAAATTAACTATAAGAAAACTCAGAGTAACCACATGGAGACTGAACTCCTCATTACTGAAGGAGGAATTGGTCATAGAAGAAGTAAGGGGAGAAATTAAGAAATTCTTAGAAACAAATAAAAATAAAGACACAGGATATCAAAACCTCTGTGACACCTTAAAGGCAATACTAAGGAAAATTCATAGCACTGAGTGCCCACATAAGAAGAAGAGAAAATCACCAAATAAACACCCTAGTGACACATCACAAAGCCCTTGAAAAACAGGAACAGTCTATTCCAAAGCCAGTAGAAGACAAGAAATTATTAAAATCAGAGCAGAAATCAATGAAATAGAAAATAAAAAACAATACAGAAAATCAACAAAACCAAATCCTGGTTTCTTGAAAAATAAACAAGATAGATAATCCAGTAGCCAACCTAATCAAAAGAAAGAATCAACCCAAATTATCAAAATGAGAGACAAAAAAGGTGATCTTACCACTGACAGTGCGAGAATTCAGAGGATTATCAGAAACTGCAACAAAATACAAAATCAAGAAGAAATTGATGAATTTTTAGACACATACAAACTTCCTAAACTGACTCAAGAAGATATAGAAAACTTGTTTACCAATAGCAAAGAGATTGAAGAAGCAATAAAGAGTCTACCATCAAATAAAAGCTCAGGACCAGATGGTTTTACAAGTGATTTTTACAAAGTCTTTATAGAAGAGCTATTTCCAATACTCCTCAACCGATTCCATAAAATAGAAAAAAACAGGACTCTTTCAAATACATTCTATGAAGCCAAATCACATTAATACCAAAGTCAAATAAACACAGCTCAAGAAAAGAAAACTACAGGCCTATATCATTGATGAACTTAGATGCAAAACTGCTAAACAAAATATCAGCAATGCATATTTAAAACCACATCAAGAAAATTATACACCATGACCAAGTTGGGTTCATCCTACAGATGCAAGGCTGTCTTAACATACAAAAAACAACCAATGCAATTCATCACATAAACAGAACCAAATACAAAAATCACATGATCACTTCAACAGATGCTGAAAAAGCATCCAACAAAATCCAACACACATTCATGCTAAAAGCACTGCATAGAATTGGAATAGAAGGAACATACCTCAACATAATCAAAGCAATATACAATAGACACATAGCCAGCATCATATTAAATGGAGAAAAACTGCAGGAGTTCCCACTAAAAACAGGAATAAGACAAAAGTTCCTATTATCATCACTTCTGTTCCATATAGTATTTGAGACTCTAGCCTTATTTGAGAAATAAGGCAAGAGAAGGAAATCTAAGGAGTATAAATAGAAAAGGAAGAACTAAAACTGTTTCTTTTTGCAGATGACATGATACTAAGAAGACCCAACAAACAACCAAAAGGCTCATAGAATGAATCAACAAATTCAGCAAAGTGTCTGGATAAGAAAATCAATCTTAATAAAACAGAAGCTTTCCAGTATGCTAAGCATAAATCCACTGGAAAAGAAATACAGGAAATACTTCTACTCATGATATTGCCCCCCAAAATAAAATACTTAGGAATAAGCCTCACCAAGGAAGCAAAAGACCTCTACAAGGAAAATTAAAAAACATTGAAGAAATAAATCAAAGAAGACCTTAGAAGATGAAAAGATCTTCCATGATTTTGGATAGGCAGGATAAATATAATCAAAGTGGCCATTCTTCAAAAGTGATCTACAGAATCAATGTGATATCCATTAAATTACCAAGGCCCTTCCTTACAGACATAGAAAAATCAGTCCTTAAATTCATTTGGAACAACCAAAAGCACAGAATACCCAAAGTAGTTCTCAGCAACAAGAACCATGCAGGAGACATCACAACACCTGACTTCAAACTATTCTACAAAGCCATAGTAATAAAAAAGAGTATGATATTGGCACAAAAGCAGACACAAAGACCAATAGAGCAGAATAGAAGACTCAGTAACAAATCTGCCCACTTACAGCCAATTGATTTTTTACAAAGGGGCCAAAAATATACACTAGAAAAAAGATAGCCCCTTCAACAAATGTTGTTGGCAAAACTGGTTAACCATATGTGTATGATAAGGGTATTGTCTAAAACATCGTGTCTTCCACTACAGAGCTAAAGAATTATTTCCCCAATGAAGGTCCTATGGAAATCATAGGTGCCATAGGAGCCATGAGTCCAATGGTGCCCCACACAGTCGTGTTGAGCCATTAGTAAGTGAAAGTATTATAAACTGAATCAGTGCCTGCTGCTCTGAACAGACCCTTCGTGGATTCCAGTTGTTCATCCTCTGCCCTGCTTACTATCACCTTCCCTTTCTGACTGTCTGCTTGGACAACTCTAGGCTTCAGCAGCAAGCACAAAACAATAGCTTTATGTCAATGGCAACCAACTCCCACAAATGTGTATGATCAAATTCTTATAATAAATTCTTTATTATATGTATCAGTAGGAGTCTGTTTCTTTGATTTAAATTTGATTATTTCAACTGATTGTGAAATGGAGATATTAACACAAGTTGTGACAAGTAATGACTTCATATTTTGTTAATCATAGTCATACCAAATCAACCTTCTTTATATTTAAGTAGGAACAAAATGATACCAAAAAATCAACTTCATTGATGGGAAGTATAATTATTTTTATATCCTTTTATTGGTGCATTGTAGTTTCCTATCATAATGTAGTTTGAGTGATAGTGACATACACACATACAGCACTTGGTGACCTTCCTCCAGCTTCCTCTTCCTCCCTCCCCTTTCCTCCCCTTCCCCAATGAGATTATCATTGATATTTTCATATATGTATATAACATAATGGAGATTCCTCCTTTATTAATTCTGTCTCCCCTGCTACCATTCTCCCCAAACCACCTCCCATACTCTACTGGGATTTCTCCTTCATTATCTAAAGTCCCTCCTGAATCCTAAACACTCTTTAGCTTCTGCATATGAGAGAAAAAATATGACCTCTCACTTTCTGTGCCTGGCTTATATCACTTAACAGAATGTTCTCCAAGTCCATCCATTTTCTTGCAAATGCCATAACTTTGTTCTTCATTGCTGAGTAGAATTCCATTGTGTGTATAACCCATAATTTTGTAATCCATTCATCTGTTGAACATCTAGGTTGCTTCCATAGTTTGGCTATTGTGGATTGTGCTACTATAAACATGAGTATGCACATTTTGCTATAATATTCTAATTTTAGTCCCCTTGGAAAGATTCCCAAGAGTGGTATAATTGAACCATATGGTGGATCCATTCCTAGATTTGAGGAATCTCCACACTGATCTTCATAGCAGTTGCACTAATTTGCAATCCCACCAACAGTGTATAAGATTTCCTATTTCCCCACATCCTCACCAGCATTTATTGTTTGACTTTTTGATGATTGCCATCTTGGTTGGGGTTAGATGATATCTCAGTGTAGTTTTTATTTGCATCTCCCTGATTGCTAATGATGTTAATCATTTTTTCATATATTTATTGGCTATTTGTATTTCTTCTTTTGTGAATTATCTAGTTCACTTGCCCACCTTTTGATTGGGTTTTTTTTAGTGATGTTTCTTTTTTTCTTTTGGGTACTGGAGATTAAACTCTGAAGCATTCCACATCCAAGCTATGTCCCCAGTCCTTTCTATTTTTTATTTTGAAACAGGGTCTCACTAAGTTGCTGAAGCTGGCCTTGAACCTGCAATCTTCCTATCTCAGTCTCCAGGGATTACAGGCACACACCACCATGTCCAGCCTACAGGAAGAATAATTCTTAACAATACAAGGTGGTTCATCTCAGAAAAATACATGCCAAAAACAGAGGTGAAGTGTCCAGGGATCGGGGCAGATGTAGATCTCACCAACTGCATGCTGTATGGTATCTGAAGGATATGTTGCAGGAAACTTTAAAGATCCACTGTACTGATAATTTACCATCAACATTAATTGTTAAAGAATGCACAGACATACTCATTTTATTTTATTTAAAAATCTTTGGTTTCATAATGATGATCTTTTTATATTTTTATTGGTGCATTATAGTCTCATAATATATTTCATTGTGAGTGACAGAATGATGACCTATATGTGCTGGTAAGGACTGTGTAGAATTGTTTCTGAGAATCTTGTGTTCTGACGAGTGCTCTCCCATTCACCATTTGAAAACAAAATTCAGGTATATGATTTGCTGACTACCTTGAATATTGCATTTTGATGGCACAATTGACACTGAATTCCATTTATTTTTTAGAGTACTTCCATAGTGAAAATGTCCTCGTGTGTCGGTAAGTCTCATAGGTGTTACTTCATCACTATCTTCTGTTTCTAAGAGCTGAGTGATAGAAGTAGTATTTACCCTACTTCCACATGGTTTCCTATCTAATATGAATGATAAATTAAGTAGATATATCTATAAATATCATTGACATTTTTCCCAAATGATTGTGAGTTTTTCAAAATGTTGTTTTCTAAATCCTGTCTGATACTGCCCAAGTACTTTAATTCACAGTACATCAATAAAACATTTCCCTTTTTATATCTGCAATAGTGTTAAGATAGTTTAGTGTTTTGGTGATTATTTTTTTTTTTTTTTCGGTACTGGGGATTGAACTCAGGGGCATTCTACCTCCAAGCTATACCCCCAGCCCTATTTTTTATTCTTTATTTTTTTTTGAAACCGGGTCTCACTAAGTTGCGGAGTGCCTCACTAGATAGCTGAGGCTGGCCGCGAACCCGGATCCTCCAGTCTCAGCCTCCCGAATGCTGGGATTACAAGCGTGCGCCACCACGCCCGGCCATTATTTTTAATTTAATAAAATAAACAATAGAGTAAGAAATCACTCAAAGCTCAGGGAATTAAAATCTCTATGCATCAAACATTTAAATTACTTCTGGATTAGAAAAATGATATACTTGTTTTTATCTTCTAATAAGAAGAAAGCAAAGGGAAGTTACATCTAACGAACATCTTTTCTGTTGACCTTACCCTCTCAATGAAGTTGCATGGGGGCACTTATTTTTCATTTTGCCAAAGGTGACAATTCTAAATGTGTAAACATTTGCAGCTTGGTAGTATGGCTTAATCCAGAACTAGTCTTTCACAGATGCTGAGTGACACTATCAATATTAAGATCATTAGCACACTAATATTAAGTAATGCTATTATATTTTAGTACAGTTTTTATACTAATAATATTTGTAATGCTTAGGTTATTTTTAATATACCAATGCTCATAATACAACAGGTAGATTGAATTAAAAACAAATGAAATTTCAAATCATCTTAAGATTTAGCTACAGAGGTAATATGAGAAATTTAGCTGTTTGTTGTTTTCACATTCATTGGGGAACTTAATGATTTTAATATACAGCAACTCGTAGTTTTTAATTCAATAGCTTACAGAAGATGACTTATTATGAAATGACCAGTTTCATTTGGGTAATGAAACATTGCTAGCATGAGGGGAGGGATCATAGAAATGTTTTCACATGTTTGGATAGTTTTGCACACTTTCTAAAAGTAATATAATTAAATTCAATGAAGATCACTATCTCTTTCTACTCCAATCCCCATCTCCACCATCACCTCTACAAAAATATTTATACTCACAGCAAAGATAGAGGCTGCAAAAATATTTGGTATTGGAGAAGGCAAAGCTATGTTGCTTTGGATTGTTAGATGAGGCTAGGACCAGAATATTGAATTCTAGCATACACAGCAACTGTCTTTTCTATTCAATTTCACCTTCCAAGTATGTTTGGTAAACTTAATCAAAATCACTGGTAGATCAAAGAACAAAATAGCACACAACATCATATATATATATATATTTTTTTTTTTCTATTCCATTTCCCCAATATAGTTTTATTCTGTATATCTTATGGAAAGTAAGGGCAGGAGCTATTTTTTCCATGGTAGATTAAATAAGCAATTTTAATTTGTATTTTAAAACATAAGGTCAGAATGAGCAAAGATTTTGGTCAGGGGTAGCTTCTTGGGAAGCAAAATATATCCAAGTAAAAACAGAACTATGTATGCAGCTAAAGTCTCATCAGAATTATATATTATTAGTAGCAAAGATATGGTAGTTTATAAGAAAGATATTGACCATCTTTTGAAATGAGTGAGTTTCAATTGATGTTTAGTTACTACTAGAGTGATAATTTCTTTGACATTAGTTTAAATGTCATGCTCTATTGATACTAATAAAAGATTTTATTTTTCTAGGATATTGAAGATACAAAATATATTCTTATTGTCTACCTAAAACAGTGATATTAGCAATAATTATTTTCTCTAAAATTGCATATGATATATGCAATTAATATGCATTTTAACAAAAATACTGACATATTTTTAAAACCAAAAATATCATTACCTTAATGATTAGATTGAACAATTTACTTTCTACAATGTCATATATTTGAGAAATTCGCCTATTTTTAGTACAATGCATCTTTCAGTCTATGTCAGAAGTGAAAACATATTTTATTTTGTAGTCTATATAATTCATATGACAGCTATCTATTCAAGAATATGCCACTTTTCTGCATAAAAGCCACAATTCCTAGTCAGTATACTGAGTTTAGTATTGAAGTCAGTTATTTCACATCATATTTAAATTATAAAATTATAAAGTTTCTAAAGTGTTTTAACATAGTATCTCTCTTTATATTATGAATATGTTGAGTCAGCTCAATTTCTTGTGATATTATCCTACAATGACAAAGTTATAACTCTGGGTTTTTATTTTCCAGTCAATTTTATTATTTCTATAATTGCAAATAATGTCTAAAAACTAGTTGAGTTGTGTATATGTTACAGAAACAAGTGTATTAAACTGAAATAATTCTAATGCTGTAATTTCTAAAAGATGATATTTATTTCTTTATTATAATAACAAAGTAGAATTTCTCATATAGAGAAAGTATTTTATAACCAATTAAGGAAAAATAATTCATACACATAATTTTGGCTACATAGAATACATCACCAATGGAACTATATCCATTTGACTGAAAAGAAAAAGAAAAAGTAAAGAGAAACTTGAAATGTTACCTGGAGGTATCTTTGTTACCTTGGGTTTCAAGAGTCTTCAGAATAGATTACATCCAAGATAACCGAGAACTTCTTAATTAAAATTGTATTGATGCATTGTATCTACAGAGATAATTAAATACAACACTAGTTTCTGTATTCAAAAACATATTTGTCTTGCCAAGAATGTAACTGAGAAATGGAGTTACGTGAGTAGTTCAATTTGACACAGAAACTTTTGTCAGAAGAGTTTCTATCAGTTAAGAAAATTCTAAAGATATGATATATAAGATGGCATAAATTCTTTTGTGTATTAACTGTGAACAAAGATGGCATAGTAAAACAAATGCATATTTCTTTCTGTCAGTTCCCTATATAAAAAGGATACACTAGATCAGATTATGAAATCATCTGAGACTTGATGCTTTATTCACTTGGTATTATTATTCCTCTGTTTCATGGTGATGCTTACTATGTTTCAAACAGTCAATGAACTACTAAATTGTACTTTCCCACTTTTAAATATAAATTTCTCTCACATGCCTGCTTTCTAATGATGATTATTGCTTTCAAGGACTCAATTCCACTGAAAAGGTCTGCTATTCATTCATGATCACTGAGCTGTAGTGGTAACATTGTAGTTACTGGGGCATACAGTTGCAAAGCTGCAATTAAACAATGGAAGGAAATCCTTAGAAACTGACCAGCCCAGACTTATACCAATATGTATGCATTCTATACAAAATATAATATTCTCCAAATCCTTGCAGACATGCAAGAATGCATTAGAAGAGTGCCTGCACATTGACTCAGATTTCCAAAACTTTACTATCTCAGCACCAAATAACTCTAGATGAAGTTTAAACAAGAATATTCAAGAACAGATATAATTCCAAGACTTTATTCTGGCATTTTAGGGGGAAAGGAACAAGAGTTAAACGTCTACACAGGACCCTAGCACTTCAGAACACTGGTAATGCTTCAGGTATTTGAGAATAGTTTAAGTGTCATAGAGTAGAATAATAACTTTTGTGAATTCTTGACTTCCATGGTGAAAAGAATTTCAGCATGCACCAGTCAGGGACAAAGGCAGAAGTTTAATTTAAGAAAAGCACAGGTACACATTTATGGGAAATGTGGGCCACATCAAAAGTGCCAGAGAGCATGGCAGGAGAGAGAGAGAGAGAGAGAGATCTTCCAATCCCTTTTTATATATGATACCTGGGGAGAGGCTGGCTCGAGGTATAGGGAGGCCAGGTCCCCCACTCTTGTGTTTTTTTTTTTTTTAAAGTGAGAATTGTCCTAGGTAGGACTCTCTAGGAGTGGGGACAGGAAGTTAGGGCTCTTGGGGTGTAGGGCCCTTTTTACAACAGGTATGACTTCTTTTTTTGACATCTTTTCTGAGCCAAACGGAACTCTGACAAAAGGTGATGTTCTCTCAGGATTTAATCACCTCAGGAATTTCCAAAATGAAGGCAACCCATTCTGAATGGGCCTGGCTTTTTAAGGATAAGCAAGCTCTGTTAAAATTAAATTAAAGATTGTGAAGTATTTTAGATTTTAAAACCACATTTTCCTTTCCTTCCCAATCCGTCTTCTTTCTTCCTAAATTTTTATTTTTTATATTCTACCTCATCAATAAGAAAGAATTGTTCAACAATAGAAAAAATTTCAGAGCAAATCTCCACCTCAACCAGTTTATATGGTCAGTAGCTATGCCATGTCCCAGTGGAAATGTGGGGAAAAAAACAGAGTTGTGTACATATATGGGATGGCTCCCAGAATAGCAGAGTAAGGACTTCCAAAATCTGCTCCTCCTTAAAAGCAAAGACCAGAAAAAGCTATCAAAATTAACTCTTCAGAACTATAGAAGTTAACCAATACTCCAAGAAGAATTTACCCAGGAAGAATGGCTAACCCTCAGTAAGAACAATAATGCTTACCCTATTCTCATCCCACTCCCTAGTTCCTCCAGAACCTTAAAACACAGCATCCTTGCAGCCATGGTGGCAGTGAAAGCCAGCAGTCCAAGCAGACATCAGAAGTGGGTTTGGAGCTCCTCAGAAAGCCTGTGCCACATTTCCTGGGAAACATCCATTAATAGGTTTCTCTTTATTTGACCTGATTCAGAGTAAGTTCAGTAGGAAAAGTCTTATCTTGAAGACATTCATTGAAAACAATTGCTTAACATCACAATGGCCCAAGGCAGAGATAACAGTTGAGACAAACAAGAGGCAGACCTAAAAAGACGATCTTGAGGATGAGATGTCCACACACAGTGGGCTTTGAAAAGCACCAGTGTGTTACTGGGGATCCCAGAAGGTGCTGCTCATGTGCAGAGCTGTGTGTTCCCAAAGAGAGTCGAGAAGGCCATAATCTTTCACCTGTAGCTGAATTTGAAGCCCTAAATGAGGAAAAAGTGAATCTGAAGTTTTAAATGGTCTGAGTATTGAAGATATTCCCTAATACACACAAACATAGCCCCTTGGCAAAAGATGGAAGAATTATTGATTCAAGGAAATATTGGTTAGCTAACCAGTAAACTAACAAAGCCATGTCTTCAGTGCTGCTCACACAGGAGATATAGACTTTGTATAATTAATAAAGTCACTAAAAAGCAAAAACAAGTGACAGCTACAGATCCCTGGGGATAGTAGGAAATTTTTTTCTACAATTATTTTATTACAAAATGTACAACTTTCCTCAAAAATTATAAGACACACAAAAATATTTTTCCCTATGTATGGTTCATACACAAGGGAAAAGGTAATCAATTGAAATTGTTCCTTGTAAAGCCTAAATGTTATATTAACTGGACAAAGATTTTAAATAAGCCATTGTAAATATGTTGAAAAAAACTGAAGGAATCCATGTTTAAAGAACTAAAGGGAGCCGGGCGTGGTGGCACACACTTGTAATCCTAGCATTTGGGAGGCTGAGACTGGAGGATCCGGGTTCCTGGCCAGTCTCCAGCTGCTTAGTGAGTCACTCTGCAACTTAGTGAGACCCTGTTTCAAAATAAAGGATAAAAAAAGGGGGGGCTAGGGCTGTAGCTCTGAGGTAGAATGTCCCCAGGTTCCATCCCCAGTACCACAAAAAAAAAGAAAAAGAAAAGAAAGAACTAAAGGGAAGTATAAAATCATGTTTTACCAACTAGAGAATGTTGATTAAAGAATTAAAGAAATAGAAATGAGAGAGAGAGAGAACACTAAATAGAAATCCTGCAATTGAAAAGTAAATAGCTAAATGTTTACCTTATTATTAATAACAAAGATATGAACTCAGCTTACATGTCCATCAACAGATGAATGGATAAAGAAAAGGTAGTACATATATACAATGGAATACTATTCAACGTTAAAGAAGGAAACTAATTTGCCACAACTATGAACTTGGGGGACATTGTTTTATGTGAAACAAGCTGGGCGCAGAAAGATAAATGCTACCTCCCACTTATATGTGAAATTTTTAAAAGTCAAACATACAGGGGTAGAAAATAGAATTGTTGTTATCAGAGGGCAAGGACAGATGGGGGTGGGCATAGGAAATGAGAGATGTTGATCAAAGGGTAGAAAGTTCAGTTAGACAAAAGAATAAGTTTTTAAAATCTATTATACATCATGGCTATCTTAATTGTTAATAATGCATTCTATATTTTCAAATCACTAAAAGTATACTTTAAATGCTCTCACTACCAAAAAAATGATAAATCTGTGAGATAATGGACATTTTAATTACTTTGATATGACAGTTCCACCAGGAATACAAATATAAAATTGAATACCAAAACTACATATAATAATTGTCAATTTTTTTAAATGTTGAGGAAACTTTGTACATTAGGATAATGAATATAGATTTATTCTGAGTGCAATGGGTAACAAGTGAAGTATAGAGAAAACAAGTGTCAGATTTAAGTGTTAAGAAAATTCACTTTGGTTGAAATGTGAAGAATAAACTGGAGATTGGCAAGAGTAGGAAGAGGGAAAATTTACATGTGATAGAGATGATGACAATTTGAAAGATGATGCAGCAATGTGAAATGCCAAACAAAATAACATAACAGCATAGTATGGTAATTTGGGAATATTTAAAAGAGTATTTGGCTAATTAAGTGAATGATAGGAAGTAGTTGAGAGTGATGCCCCAGTTTCTTTAATTCATCTCAGAAATGCCTTTAGGTAAATACACTTTGACATTTTGCTCGGCTGTTGTATATGTAAATATATGTAAGAAATTCACTTTCATAAAAAACAAAAAGTCTTGTGCAATAAATTGCTTTAAGAAATTGAGATTGACATTATAGTTTATCATTTAGACTAGTATGTTCCATGTTATTACCTAGCAAGAGTAAAGAAAATGTCAGGTACCCTTTTTTTAAGCTAGAAGTCAGGATGTTCTATATAAAATTTCTGTCCCTCTTACAAACATTTGAAATCCATCAACTTATAAAGAAAAAAGGTTTATTTTCTCACAGTTTTGGAGGTTCCAGTCCATGATCAGTTGGCCTTGACAACTTTGATCCTATCATGAGGTGCCACATCTTTATGGGAGTGTTTAGTGAAGCAAAACCCCTCACCTCATGACTAGGAAGTAGAAAAAAAAAAAAAAAAAAGAAAGAAAGAAAGAAGAGACTGGGTCCCGCAATACCCTGTGGAGCATGCCTTCAATGACCTTCAGGCTTCCCACTAGGTGCCACCTTTTAAAGGTTTCACCACCCCCCAATACTGCCCACCTGGGAACCAAGATTTTCATACATGGGCCTTAGAGACATTTAAGGTCCAATTTATAGCAAGGTACACAGTAAGACTGTGTTCTAATCCATGAACTTCTACTGCTTAGTTTTCAGGCATAATCATCTTCACAGTTCTTTACCCTTGACATGTACCCATGAATTTTTATTTTGTTTTTGTGATACATAAATGCTAAAATGATGCTATTAATAAACTAATACCAATGCCCTTTGTTGACAATCTCATTAGCATAGAAAAACTATTATACTAAGAGTGTTGTAAGAAGCTGTGTGTAATGGCACACACCTGCAATTGTAGTGCCTGAGAGGCTAGGACAGGAGGATGATAGGTTCAAGGCCAGCCTCAACAACTTAGCGAAGTCCTCAGCAATTTAGCAAGACCCTATCTAAAAATAAAAAAGTACTGGAAGTGTACCTCAGAGGTAGAATGTCCCTGGTTTCAATATTTAGTACTACAGTTACACACAGACACACAGACACACACACACACACACACACACACACACACACACACACACATTAATGTAAATTTAAAGAGTGCTTAAATTAAAGAAGAATTAAGAATTTGAAAATCAAATAACCAAGTAAGAAATTAAGACAAATTTCTTTAATATATGACAATTGGTTAAGTTGTAATATTTGTAATTTTTTCAGTCTAAGCTAAATGCTAAAATTATTCTTGAACTGATATTTGATAACTATGAACAAGATAAACATCACTAGAAATACAAATAATTGCACAACAACTAAAGATTGTTGTATTATTAACAGAAAACAGCTGGTCATAAATTTAATGAATCTTTTGAACATTTGTCTTTTAGGAATGATGTTTTATTTATTAAGTTGTTTCTTAAAATCATTGTAAACTTCCAAAAATTGTGATTTATTTACAGCTTAATATTCTTAATCTCTTTCACCATACATCTACAATATTAAAGCCATTTAACTATTTCAAAATCAATAATTATATTATTGTGTTATAACATTAATCATTATAACAATTTAATACAAGTTGAAAGTATATATGCATGTGCAAACACATATCTTGCATTCTTAGAGACTCCTAGTTTAATATTACTGAGCTTCCCAAAGTACCACAATTTATTATAGTCAGTTGTATATTGGCATCTTCAAGTAAACAAATAACTATATTAGAATTAATTACACTCTTACCTACTTTGTTACATTATTCAGTAGATAAACAGCTCTAAAACTAATAGAGTGTTTCTGTGTGATGAAAAGCCTGATTTTAAAAAACCTATACCTCATTATTTCTAGCAAAAGTTCACTGATACCAGCAGGAAAGTCACCCACAACCAAGTGTGCAAAGCACATGAATGCAGGTGAATCCCCAAGAGAAGAAATTATCCCTAATTACAACACTGCTTTTCTATGCTAATATATGCAGTAGTGGTTATTTTCAGTCTACCCTTACTCACCTCAAGATTTCTGAGCAAAACAAATGAGAAGAAAAACAAATAACAAGGAAATTTTTGATAGGCTTGTCAGCATCGTCACAAGGATGCATGATGAAGTGGATGGGGAAAAGCATGGACACTAATAAAAATGGAATATCCTAATCCTTCTGCATCCTGCACCAATTCTCAGTCACCATGGTGACTATGCAATCCTGAATTAGCATGCCATGAAAGGCAAAGAAGCTGAATAGGAGAGCAACAAAGTGAGTTGGACTGGACTAATTTGCTCGCCCCAAGGGGATATGAATTGGAAGGTAAATCCAGCACAGCTGAATACAGCCAATCCTTGAGAAAAGACCAATAGGGATAGACCTCATACCACAATGGCCCAGTGATACTAGACACTCAGGAGTTTCATCAGTCAAATAAACTATTTTCCTGTTTGTCCCCCTTATACCCACGCAGGAACATGAAGGTGTTATTTGGTGATATGTGCACAAGGCAGATGTTTTATCCCCTAGTCCCTGCCCTACTTCTCCCTTGGTGACTGAGGAGTCAGCATGTTCTAGAGAAGCTACCAATCATTTTGGCATCATCCTGTGATGATTTCCCTGTAGAAAAAGGTATACTTTAGGCCTAGAGAAAGAGTAGTGCAACATGTCAAGTTTAATATTAGTAAAAATTTCTGTTTCCAAATTCTTTTTGCCTTGCATTATTGAGACTCATATCTATGATACTGCTCTAATGGTGCAATAGTCAGCCTGCTTTTTACATCCAGCATACCAAACATCCCTCTTCCCTATGGTATAATGAAATCTATCTGATAAAAATAGAATTATAATACTAATTTATTTTAAATTACACTCGTTTTCTACCTCCCTATCCTTGACCTTATCTAAAAAAATTTCTATATATATCTATCTTCTAATCCTAGTCGACTTCCTTTAAGGTGCTGAAAACTAGAGTTCTAAGACATTGATATGGTAGCAATAAATATTTGGAAAATAAAGAAAAATTACCCCCATCCGAATCCCGTTCATGAGATTTTACACACTGGTCCTAATAAGTTATAAACAAGATAACTAAAAGATTATCATATTAATCATTCTATATGAAACCATTAAAATTCCAATCTTGGCATTTTTACTTTGTGTGAGGAAATACACAAAAAGGGCAAAGAAATAGAAATACTGAGAAATGAAATATTCAAATGAACAAGACAACAAAATCATTTATAGAAAATTGTATGTACAGGAGAGCAGGAGTCATACAAATATATAAAATACATAAAACTCATTTGTTTAATCTAGGGACAGCTCCTGATTTCTCAGATCATTTTATTAATATCTTTGGCAGAAATTGCTGGATGTTGCATTTCTGAAATGAATTTGCTACCACATCAGTGATTATACATTGATTTTTTTAAAGTAAACTACAGATCATATTCTGGCAGTTCACCATTAATGGAATGATAAAAAAAAACTATTACCACCCTTAATTTACCAAGTTATAAAGTGTCAGGTAAGAATAATCTTTCCACCCATCATTTCCGTATTACTCTGAATAGCACTGTCTAGCTTTTCAAGCTCTTTGACAAACAAACAATATCACAACTTCTCAGTGAGACAGCCAAGATAATATTTAGAACAAATGCATTTTCTAACTCTCACAGAAATACACTCAGTAGAAAACTATTCAATTCTAAAATTGTATTACATATTGTGATGATTCCAGGGTTATAGAAAATAGCCAGATCAATGTTTTCAACCAATTATGTCCTTGGAAATATCTTTTAAATAATGGTTTTATATTCATTTTTTTCTGTCTTGAAGAATTTGCTAAAATAAAGTGAAATTGTAAAAGAAAAAACTAGTTTCTCTTTTCTACAAAACTAAACAAATGTGGTTTATGCAAAATGTCTCCTTATGAAAAATATAAACATCTTTTACTATCATCAGAGGAATCAATGAACTATACAAGACACTGTTGCATTGACAAGCTCAAATTAACTGTTGATTGTGATTTGTACAGAGATGAGCTTCATGCAATTCATATGAAATGACATCAATTTTATTGACAGAAACATTCCAGCCACTAGTTTACGAGCTTTCTTACTTAGAGCACACCAAAAGAAGGTTCTGAATCTTTATTTTTAATATTTCATTACAAAACTAAAATGCACTTTTTCTATTTGTTATTCCAGAGAATTTTGCTAAGCATAGAAATCATCTGAAATTTTCCCTAGCTCCAATTTAACTCACAGATAAGAGAAATGTTCATAATACATATACAGAACATACTGGGTTACTTCTGTGCAACTTTCATGGGATGAGAAAATAATACCAGAAAAAAAAATCAAATTTATTTAAAAATAACTACATGCCCTTATATTCTTCAATAATTTAGAAAAACTAACTTATCTCCTATATTAAAAATCCAAAGGGATCTACAGATTCAATGCAATACCCATTAAATTACCAAGGTATTATCTAAATTCATTTGGAACAACAAAAAGCCCAGAATACCCAAAATAGTTCTTAACAACAAGAACCATGCAGGAAGCATCACAATACCTGACTTCAAACTATACTACAAAGCCACTGTAATAAAAACAGAATGGTATTGGCACAAAAATAGACACATAGACCAATGGAGTCAAATAGAAGACTCAGAAACAAATCCACACACTTACAGCTAATTGATTTTTGACAAAGGAGCCAAAAACATACACTGGAAAAAAGATAGCCTCTTCAACAAATGGTGTTGGCAAAACTGGTTAGACATATGGAGAAAAATGGAAATAAAGCCCACTTTCTCACCTTTCACAAGAGTCAATGTAATATAGATCAAAGACTGAGAAGCCAGGCCTGCCTGAGACCTTGCAGTTACTTGAAAAGGGTCCAACACTTCAACCATAGGCACAGGTAAACTCTTTCTCAATAAGACCCTAAAGGCACAATAAATTCAAAGGAAGATCAATATGTTGGATTGCATTGAACTGAACATCTTCTGTGCAGCAAAGGAAACTATCAAAAACCTCAACAGAGATGCCACAGAATGGGAGAATATTTTTCCAAGTACTCCTCTGAAAGAGGACTAATATCTAGAATATACAGAGAACTCAAGAAACTAACAGCTAAGAAAACAAATAACCCAATCAAAAAATGGGCAAGTTATCTAAATAGACACTTCACAAAAGAAGAAATACAAATGACCAATAAAGGCATGAGGAAATGTTCAACATCACTGGCGATCAGGAGATGAAAATCAAAACAACCCTGAGATTCTACCTCACCCCAATTAGAATGACAATCATCAAAAACACAAACAACAACAAATGCTGGTGAGGGTGTGGGGAAGTGGAAACCCTAATACATTGTTGGTGAGATTGCAGATTAGTGCAACCACTTTGGGAAACAGTACAGAGGATGCTAAGATGAATGGGAATGAACCTACCATATGATCCAGCGATACCACTTCTAGGTATCTACCAAAAAGAATGGAAACCAAGCTACTAGACTAATGCATGTGCATCTATGTTTACAGGGCAAAATTCACAATTGCCAAATATGAAACCAGCCAAGATTATCCATCAATAGATGAATGGATTACAAAACTATGGGATATTTACACAATGGAATTTTACTCAACTATATAGAAGAACAAAATTATGTCCTTTGCAGGGAAATAGATGGAACTGGAAACATTATGTTAAGCAATATTAGTCAGTCACAAAAAGTAAAAAAAAAAAATGGATGCTCTCCCTAATATGCAGAAACTAAGGAGAAAGTGGGTCATAAGAACAACTCTAGTTGAAAAAGGAGAAAACTTAGATAAACAAAGAAGGTGACTTAACTGAAGGTGATGGAGGGCAGAAGAAAACACCCTAATGCACATGATGTATATTCACAGACATATCAAAGTCAATCACTAAACTAAAGATGAGAAGGAGGGAGGGGGGAGGGAATGGGGTGGGAATTGGGGAAGGGTTAAATGAGAGATGTGTGCATGTATGCCTCTATCAGCTTGTACCTCACAAAGATGTATGATTACAATGCACCAATAAATATATGAAATACATGAAAATCCAAAGGGGCTGGTGCAGTGATACACACCTGTAATCCTAACATTTGGGAGACTTAGACAGGAGAATCACAGGTTAGAATCCAGCCTCAGCAACATAGTAAACCTCTCAGCAATTTAGTGAGACCCTGTTTCCAAACAAAAAATAAAAATAAGTCTGGGGGCATAGTTCAGAGATAGAATACCTTTGTGTTAAATCCCCAGCACACATGTGTGTGCATGTACAATGTACACACACACACACACACACACACACACACACACACACACAGATCTTCAGTTGGTGAGTTAATAACTACAGGAAGAAGACATGATTTGAATAAGTTTCACAAAGTTGTATTCTGGCAAAAATCTTCTCCCATTCTGTTGGCTCTCTGTTGATGTTTTTTTTTTTTTTCAGGTTTGCAAAATAACCTTTATTTTAGACTTAATATGTGTATTACAGGAAGAAAAAACACAAGAAGTAAAGAACAAAGTCATCCAGTCACAAGCAGCTTAGTCGGCCGTGGCCTTCCAACTCCTGATGTTTTTTTATAGTTGTCTTTGCTGCACAGAAGCTCTTCAATTTAATACAATCCCACAGATTGATCCTCATTTTAATTTCTTGTGCCTTTGGGTTCTTGTTGAGGAAGTTTGTAGCCATGCCTATGTGTTGGAGTGTTGTCCTAAGCCCTTTTCAAGTAGATGCAAGGTATCTGATCTAATTTCTTTCTTTTTTTTTTTTTTTTTTTGCGGTACTGGGGATTGAACTCAGGGGCATTCTACCTCTGAGCTATACCCCCAGCCCTATTTGTTGAAGAGGCTATCTTTTTTTACAGTGTATGTTTTTGGCTCCTTTGTCAAAAATCAATTGACTGTAAGGATGTGGATTTGTTTCTGAGTCTTCTATTCTGTTCCATTGGTCTATGTGTCTGCTTTTGTGCCAGTAACAGGCTGTTTTTATTACTGTGGCTTTGTAAGATAGTTTGAAGTCAGGTATTGTGATGCCTCCTACATGGTTCTTATTACTTGGGCTATTATGAACTTTTCGTTGTTCCACATTAATTTAAGGAGATATTTTTGTGTGTAATTTCCTTGGTAATTGAATATATATTGCATTGAATCTGTAGATCACTTTTGGAAGAATAGCCATTTTGATGATATTTATTCTGCTTATTCAAGAGCATGGGAAGTTCTTCCATCTTCTAAGATCTTGAATTTATTTTTTCAATGTTTTATAATTTTCCCTGTAGAGTTATTTTACCTCCTTGGTTTTGTTTATTCCTAAGTATTTATTGCTTTGAGGGATATCATGAGTGGAAATTTTTTTTTTCAGTGAATGTATAGTTGGCATACAGAAAAGCTTCTGATTTTTTAAGATTGATTTCGTATCCAGACACTTTGCTGAATTTTTTATCAATTCTAAAAGCCTTTTGGTTGAGTTTGTTGGATCTTCTAAGTATAATATCATGTCATCTGCAAATAGAGATAGGTTTTGTTCTTCTTTTCCTATTTGTACTTCTTTGATTTCCTTCTCTTGCCTTATAGCTCTAGCTAGAGTCTCAAGTACTATATTGAAAAGGAGTGGTGATAGTGGACATCCTTATCTAGGTCCTGTTTTTAGTGGGAACACAGTTTTTTTTTTCTCATTCAATATAATGTTGGTTGTGAGTTTATTTTATATTGCCTTTATGATGTAGAGGTATGTTCCTACTATTCCAATTCTCTGAAGTATGTTTTTAGCATGAATGTTGTTGGATTTCATTGAATGTTTTTTCAGCATCTATTGAAATGATCATGTAATTTTTGTCCTTAGGTCTGTGGTGAATTACATGAATTATTGTTCATAGGTTGAACCAGTCTTGCATCCCTGGAATGAACCTGACTTGATCAAGGTGCACAATTTTCTTGATGTGGTTGTGAATGAGCATTGCTAGTATTTTGTTTATAAAATTTTTTTTAAAAGTTGTATTGATTTATTGCTTTACTTAACAAATTTTATGTTCAAATAAACTTACATTCTAACTGAAAGGACCCTCCTAACTGAATGCTTCTTCAGCAAAACACAGGTATGTGTGTGTGTGTGTGTCTGTGTGTGTGTGTCTCTGTGTGTTTATGTATGTTACTAGGAAAGAACTGAAAGGACCCTCCTAACTTAATGCTTCTTCAGCAAAACACAGGTGTGTGTGTGTGTGTGTGTGTGTGTCTGTCTGTGTGTGTCTGTGTGTGTGTGTCTGTGTGTGTGTGTGTGTGTGTGTGTGTGTGTGTGTGTAACTAGGGAAAGAACCCAGAAACACTCTATCATTGAGCTAGCCACATCACCAGTCCTATTTTACTTTTTATTTAGAAGAAAGGTCTCACTAAATTGCTGAGGCTGGCCTCAAACCTGTGATCCTCTTATCTCTACCTCCCAAGTACTGAGATTTCAGGCATGCACCACCACCTCCATCAACACACATTTCATCTTTGCAGTTTATAAACACATCATTTCATCTTCCATTTTCATAGATATTTGGCTTTGAAGTGGCTCTAGGTATAGAGAGGATGGATTTCAAGTACTTCATTTTCTATTGGTAATTAATGTGTAGGCTTCTTGGTTTTTTGTTTCAAAGAATTTCTTGCAGAAAAAAAATAGAGAATATTGGCTTAACAGTCTATCTCTTCAAAGTCATGTAATTCTGAGTGGAACAACCTATTGAGGCTCAAAATGTTCCTACATACCCAACCTTTTTATTGATATTCTATAACTACCAATATAAGATGGCTTGGACTCAGCATAGTAGTGTTAAAAAAAAAGTCTCTTAAACTGGTACAAAAACAAATACAGTTAGCCTAACTTGGCGTTGCCCTTTATCCTGCAGTCTCTGAAATTCCAAATAAGATTTGACATTGTTAACTCAACCTCTTTTCAACTTTCTGTTAGCATCTCTCATCTCCATGAACACCACTCCCAAAAATCATTCCACAGAATCTGTAGCTTGTTGAGCACTATTCTTTGCTCTTAAGTTCCAGCCTATTGAAAAACTGTAAGCTGATAAAACAATGAAAAACCTGAAACAAAATTCAAAGACCTTATAGGGAAATGGATGTAACTGAAGAACCTTATGCTAAGTGAGACTAGTCACTCACAAAAAGTGAAAAGTCAAATGTTCTCCCTAATATGAGGAAGCTAAGGAGAAATTAGGATATAGAAAGAACTCCAGACAAAAGAGGAGAAACCTTAGTTGAGTGAAGAAGGCAACCTGAGGGAGATGGGAAGGAGGAAGAGGGAAACATCTTAATGGACATGATGTACATACACAAACTTATCAAAGCCAATCACCATGCTGAGCATGAGAAGGAGAGAAGGGCTCAATGAGTGTTGCATACATGTATGCCTCCATCACCCTGAACTTCATCAAGATGTATGATTACAGTGCACCAATTTAAAAAAAAAATTTTAAAGAATGATTGCTACACACTCAGATAAAGACAGGTTTATTTGCTAGTGAAAACTTTAAGATATTAAATTTTAGAGTAAAAGAGAATTATCCAACTTGTTTCTTCTTTGTTTCATAAGTTACAAACTCTAAAGCCCATAGAGTCAAAATGATATGTCCAAGGTCACCCAAAAATTAGAGACATAAATGGTGCAGGGAAGGTCTTTGGTATTCTCAACTACTATTTGTCCTTTATTCAGTTTCCAAAGTACAGCCTTGAGAGTTTTCACAGTTCAATGGGAGAAAGAAAAGCTTTTTAAAGCTGCAATTTCTTCTTCTTGAAACATTAGAGAGATTACCAAGTAAAAAGAGGAAAATGCAGCATAAATCCCTTTGCTGAGACTTTTAAACAACATAGTATGTGGCTGGCAGTCTCAATAATCAGTCTTCTTTTTTCTGTAATTATCAGCTTAATTTTCTGCTAAATTTTGACACTTTAATTATTGACATAAAAATGACAAATGAAGATTTTGATTAATTAGCTACTTTTGGATGTCCCTAAATGGGCATGGTTTTACAGACCTCCCTTCTCTTGAGTTACTTCTATTATTTTTTATTTTCAGGGAACAAATGAAATATTGAAAAATTGAATTGTTCTTTTCACATCTTGCCTAAAAGGAATATTTTCCAACATGCAAACACAGCAAAATTAATACTGAAAATTAGAAAAGATTTTTAGTTGTATGAGTTTGTGTAACAAGAGTAGTACAATTAAAATCTCTTGTTAGCACTCTTGTGTCTTAGAATTGGAATGTTTGGGGATTCATAAGATGTACCACATGGGTTATTCCTAGAGAGCTCAATAGGAAGACCGTATCTCATTTCACATATATGCTGTGGCTCATATAATCTTCATTGTGCAGATTTACAATTGAAATAGTTTCCTTAGATAAAAATGCAATAGCCTTTTCATACTCAGAATATTTCTACAGTGTGCCACTTTCTATCAAAGCTGAATATTAGGTAAATGAATCCAGATTTTCAATCCTGCAGGTGAATGAATCCAGATTTTCAATCCTGCATCTGATCTAGGTAAACAAAATGTTCCAAAGAATTTATTAATTTAAAAGTTCAAAAGTACACAAAGTAGAACTATTTAAAGATGGACGGTTGGGGATATTATTAAAGCTAGAATATCATTTGAAACATGAGTATAATCTGACACATTTGTAAATCTTTGTATTTTTCTCTGTGGTATTAAAACCTTCATTGTTATTACAATGTCTAGACATTTTTCATTTTTTAATCTGCTGAATAGTGCTATGTCATTAAATAATTTTCTAAAGTATAATTTGCAATTATTATGTCCAGATTAGTGAATATTAGGTTATTAGTACTTCCCTAATGCAGTGTTTAATTTTTTTCCTTGGGATTATATATTTACATTGTACAGAGGGAAAACACAGTCTCTCAATGTTCCTAATAGGTCCTTTATTACTTTTTGTTGGTTTATTTAACTAACAGATTATTTTTTCATTTTATAACTTTCTGAATGACTTGCTGAGGGTTTTTGACTGAGGAGAATTAGATATCTATATTTAAAGATTATGTTACTAAAAATAAATCCACAAGATACATATGTATATACAGGAATAAGTCAGGAACTTTTGCTATAGATTAATAGTCTCTTCATTAAAATATTGTTCCAAATGCATCTTAAATTTAAATAATTTAAGACTTGTCAATATATGTGCATTAACTGTGAGACTCTTTTTGAATAAAAATATTAGTTTACTGAGCTTACACCTGCTTAGTTTTAGAAAGACTGTTCCTTAAGCTAAATATTGAGTTTAAATAAACTTACTTAATAGATATCAACATTCTGTGGCATTGGTATTAAAATAAATCTCCACTCCGAAGCCTGTGCAGTCTATACTCTTGTATTCACTTCAATGTGGGATAGTTATTTATCATGTTTTTATTTTTTAATAAATTCATCACAAAATAATTACAGCACATGCTAGCATAAAAATATGGAATAAAAATTTGCTAAATGTTTGATTCTTTAGCTGACATACACATACACATACACACATAGGTTCTTGATTCCAAATCAAAATATGACCCAGTTTCAATGTCTTCTCTCTGATACCTAGGAATTTAAAGCATTAAATCTTTGAGTAAATTTTGGATTTCGTGTGTGTGTGTGTGTGTGTGTGTGTGTGTGTTAGTTACTAGTGATTGTTAAGGGCGTTCTAAATTATAGGTACACCCTCAGCCCTATTTTTTTTTTTTTTTTTTTGAA
>PVLC010012139.1:0-45069 GCA_004027655.1 Graphiurus murinus | reverse complement strand
ACTTAAAAAAAAAAAAAAAGAAAAAGAAAAAAGAAAACAACAACAACAACAAAAAAACCCTCAAGATGCTTGATTTATAGACAAGCTCTGCCAAATATGTAAGAACAAGATACAGATGGTAGTGTGTAACCCTTATAAGCAAATTATTAACATTAATAGATAGGGTAATGGTAGTCAATATACTAAATTGTATACTGTGTTTGTTTTTGCTTTTTTTGTTGTTTTATAGAGAACATTATATTATAATCAGCAGAGATTTGTCAACTATACCCAAGATGCCATCAAGGAAACAGCTAAACAACTAGATGCCACCAGAAAGATGATCTAGGAAAATCATTTAGCTCTAGATATAAATTAGCTGAGGAAGCTGAAGTTGCTAACATCTTTGAGAGCAAAAATTATTTTATGGTATAGAATTTGAAGAAAAGAGTAGTAGTGTATAAAAATAAAAGGAACAAAAGAGCAGTAGTATATAAAAAGAAGGAGGAATTGTAAAATTATAATTAGATCTCTTCTTTTTATTTTTCAGTACCCAGTACTGGGGATTGAATCCAGGGGAAATCTACCTCTGAGCTTCACTCACAGCCCTATTTTTTATTCTTTATTTTGAAACAGTGTCTCATTAAGTTTTGGAGGCCCTCATTAAGTAGCTGAGGCTGGCTGCAAACCTGAGATCCTCCTGTCTCAGCCTCCCAAGTACTGGGATTACAAGGTGTGCCACCATACCCAGCTAATTAGATCTTTTCTATCAAAGGAATAGCTTGACTTGGGCTCCATTTTGTAAAACTGCCATGGTGTAAATTTACATGTGTTTGTATTTTTGCAAAGACAGCATTTCCTGGAAATTTTGAGTACCAACCCCTCCCCTGGCATTCCCCTCAGCCAATGGCATAGATTGTGAGGCTGTGTTTCCACCAATAGAAGCACAGCTCAGAAGCCCCATGCTGAAAATGAAATGGCCAGCAGTTTTCTACCATGTTGTTCCTGCACACTTGAGTCATTGGTAACAGGATCCCTTTTTGCAAAAAGGAAATTTGTCTCACTGAGCTACTTTCAAATTTGTGTCTTTTTGTTTTTTAAAAACAACACCATATAAATTTACTTCTGAAAACAATTAATGTTCTACTAAATAGAGGAAAAATTCAAGACAGTTTATATGAATAGCATAAGCAAATGAAGCTACTGAGATGAAAAGAAAAAATGATTTTATAAAAAAATAAGGGTCTGACATAGCCAAGAGGAGCTTAAAGATATATGACTATGAGGTATCATTTGGAAATCTTCAGATGAGATTCTGGAATTGAAAAGGGATATTATGTAAGAACTAAGAAAGTCTGAATAGAATATAGATTTTACTCAATAATACTATGTCAATAACAGTTCATTAATCATAACAAAATTTAATGAGTCATTCTAATATTAGATGTTAATAACAGTGGAAACTGATATGAGGAACAAGGGAACTTTACGACAGGGAGGGGTAATAACTTAGACAAAGACCCTGGGTGAAAACACTAAAATATCTCATTTGTCTTTATATCCCAAGGCCCAGTACAGGACAGGGACATTCATTTCATACTGAATGAAAATTATGTTTATTTGTTTCCTTTATTCCTCTCCTCTTAGTTCCTATTTCTTACTTCTCCCTCCAGCACATATATATCACACACTTTTGATAAGATCCCTGCATGCCTCCTGGTTGAACTTGCCGTGAGGTTTTTTTTTTTTTTTAGAAATATAAAAGTTTATTTTAAGTTAGGGAAAGATCGAGGACAAAGCAACCCCCCCCCCCCCCCCCAATCCAAAGGAGTGTCTCCAGAAAGAGCTCTAGGCCCTTGAGGAATGCTGTTCTGAGTTTTGACAAGAACAAGAACAAAGCCACAAGAACATAGCACAGCCTACACCAACAACTTTGGTCCTTTAAATGTTTTTTCCTAATTCAAGAATTGTGATGCTTCCAACTCTCCTTAAAGATGAAAGTTAAATTGGTCTGAACACTAATTCCCACAGAACAATCTGCAAGGTTTTGTACTGATATAAAAATAAAATTTCATCTATATATGTAACATTCTTTTAACAAACCTATTAATATCGGGAAATAATTCATGATATGTCTTGTATCTGGATTTAAATTTAGGATGAGTCCAATCTAGAGAGCCTAACAATGTATATCTCAGAATAAAACAAACCCAGAACACTCAAGTTGGAAAAAATCTTAGAAACTATTTAGTCCAATCTCTTTATTTTATGGATGAAGAAACTAAAGCCCAGGCAGATTACTTAGTTTGTCAAAGGTTCCTCAACTTGTATGTTTGCATATCAATTCATCCCATAAATAGTATGAGGATATAATACAATAGAATAGAAAAGGAATACACAGACAATGGTGAATAGAATAAAATAGAATAAAAAAGAAATGTGCAGGCAATGGTTTGTGTTAGTGAACTTAACCTTAATGTTTCAATTGTTAAGGTTAACTTCTCCTGGGAGGGCTTTTCAGAAGCATTAAGCTTTATAAATATAATAGACTACAGGGATAGTTTGTTCAAGGATAGAGTATGCTTACATGGTACAGCTTCAGAGCTCTGAAGAGTGTTCCCTGTTCTAAAAATTACCCTCCCAACTGCTAGCTGAACTATGATAGTTCTTTATCAGGAGCTATTGATTTATTCCATAATTGAGGACTTAAGATAAAAATACCCTTGGCATGATTTGCTTTGTTTCCCCCGTTATAAAAAGATTTATCAGGTATTAGAGGGAAGCTGATTAGCAAAAATGACCACAGGGAATTCCAAAAATCATGAAAGGATTAAGAACTAAAATAAGCTAGGAAGAGTAGAACAAGTTGCTTTTCACCAAAGCCAAAAATTTAGGAAGTCTGGTTTCAGGTCACCTGAGTATCCAGTGAGAAGCAGCAATGGTAATCAGGGGTTTCAAAGGCATCTGGTCTCAGCCACTTTAACTTCACAAAAATTAGTTAAATTTTTGGAAACTTAATTTCACTACCTATCAAATGGGCATGACTTCAGAGTTGGCTAGAGGGTTAAAATCAACTTAAAAAAATAAAATAACAAAGAATGAATAAGAAACCAAAATAACTAAGAAGAGCCTAAGGAGAAAGGGCAGCTACATGTAATGTGTCCTGGATGGGAACCTGAAATAGGAAAAGGACATTAGGCAAAAACTAAAGAAATCTGAATAAACTATGGAACTTTAGCTATTAGTTATCATCAATGTTGGTTCATTGCTTGTAACAAGTATAGCATACCACGTAAGATATAAATAATAGGAGAAGCAAGGCTTGGAATCTAGAGAACTTTCCACTCCATGGTCTCAATTCTTCCGTAAATCTAAACTATTCTAAAAAAAATAAAGTCTATTAATTAAAAAAAATAAAAATCATAAGAATTTGAAAACCCTTTGCAAATGCTAAATATATATTTGTCTCCTTCCCCTTTCTACATTTCCATCCTCCTTTCACATCTAGATATAAAATCCTCTAGGATACATGGTTTTTCCAAATAGTCACAAACCATAGGGTGAATATGAATCAAGAAAGAGCTAGAGTGGAAGGAAGAGATAAAGTGGGAAGGCCATGTAGGGTACTTTTGATGGTATAGTAGGGGGCAAGAGAGGAGCTGGTCAGCTGGGGGCAGATGGAAGACAACTTGGTCTAGGCTGGCTGCTTCTCCACTTCTCCTTGCTCACAGCTGTATTTCTGTGTGTGTGTGTGTGTGTGTGTGTGTGTGTGTGTGTGTGTGTGTGTGTGTCTTGGGTAACGGTGAAGCCCGTCTTCCCCCAAAAAAGTAGAAAATAAGGAACTAATATTGTTCTCTGAGACTTAAACTATAAAGAAAAAAATTCTAAGCATAGCTATATAAATTCTACATAATGGGTTATATAGATGTACAGCTGTTCAAAGCTACACCTTAAATAGGCACAGTGGCCTCTGGCTAAGGCCTAACCTAGAACATAAATGAAGTTACTTAGATCCACAAGACAATGTGTCAATCAGAAGGAGAGTTAGCTAGCAATGGAAACATAAGATGTTAAGAAATAAAAACTGGTAGTGAAGGGATTCTACCAACCTCAGGGAGGAGGTTCACTGAAGAAGTTCAAGTGTCAACTCATCAGTAAAGGAAGATGCACACAGCATGCTTATGTTGATGACTCTCACCATCTAACCCAGGGGTCTGCAACCTAAGGCCTTTGGACCAATGATAGCCCACCAGCCAGTTTTTGCAAAGAAAGGTTTTTGGAGCACAGCCACTGCCATTCGTTAAGGTGTTGTCTCTGCAGGTTTTCTGCTGCAACTTCAGAGTTGAGTAGGCACAGTCGTGATGGGAACTGCATGGTTTGCAAAGCTGAAAATATTTACTATCTCTCCCTTTACAGAACATGTTTGCAGACCCCTGATAATTCAGCCAACTTGCCTTGATTTCATGCTCACAAACCTTTTGATTCAATGTTTGTTTACTCCTATGCATACTTGGGAAAGCAAGAGCAGAATAGGTATAAGACAATCTATTGAAAATTTTCTTTTATATGTTATGGTAGATCTTCTGGGCATACTAAAGTTTATAATATTTGAGATCAAGCCAGTGGTCTGACATGTTGACCTTGGTACCCATCCCCAAAGTAGTGTCGCCTGGCCTGTTTGGGAGTCAGCCTATTTTCTTTTGGTAACATTGGAACTTTCAATGCACTTTTTCTTTCTGACAGCCCTCATCCTTTCTTTTCAATTTCTACTTTTTAGATGAAGAAACTACAATTCAGACAGAGGGAGAAAGAAAACTAACCTTTATTGAGGATCTATTAGTGCTTGGCTCACAAATGTTGTCTAAGTGATGACATTTAACCTTTCCATTCCCACGCAAGGGATATAACTCAACTTTGTATTCTCACTGATGTGGAATTGGAGGCTTGGAAAGAGTAAAGACACAGTGATTTGTTAGCAAAGACAGAATTTGAAAGCAGGTGCTTAGACTCAAATACTTTTACACTATGGTGTTTTCACACGACATATACTGCCTGGCGAGTCTTCTGGTGCTAGGCTTAAGAAAGCAACACCATATGCCTTGATCTCTTCCTTCTACCAAGGTGTACTGTTGTTCTTTAATAAACACTGATTAAGTTAGAAAATCCTAGAGATTTTAAAGGTGTAAAATTTTAAAACAAATTCTGAACATTTATACTGGAGTACAGACTCTTAGCCAGCTATTTTACATATTCAGCTATACTCTTGCATAAAGGAACCAGTGCCTCCATGGCCTGATGTTCATAAATAACAGTTCCTGAATTTTTTTTTTCAAAACTGGTTTTGTACTTATTTTAAATGTTGTACTTTGAATTCATTGCAGCGGGAACATATTTTAGAATTTCTAAAAGCTGAACAGAATAGAAGGTTAGCTATAACATGAGTATAATCACAGTCATAATATCTGTTTAAAATAAAACACTGAAAAGAATTAAATGTTCCCTTCAAGCCAAACTCAAAGAAATTTCAACATAAAATAGACTGTAAACTTGCAGTTAATGTTGCTTGCTGAGCCCCATTCTTTAGGAGTTCAAAACCTCTGAAAAGCTTTCACTTACTATTTTTGAGAGCTAAAGGAGAAATTCCCCAGCCTTAGGAACAGAGCTGGTCCTACCCTTTCACATAATGGCTTGTGCTGCCCTGGTTTTCATGTGTAAATGTTATACCTGAATGTGTTTCCTGTCTTTTTATCTAGATTGAAAACTCTTAGATGGCAAAGTATCTCCATGGCACTTAATTTATTCTATGCAAGTGGTATCTGTTTTATTAACATATTTGCCAGTATATCATAATGCTATAAGATAGGAATTTTCACAAATAAATTACAAGTGGAAAAATATATGGAATTATTAAAAAAAAAACTATAAAAATTTCTATTCTTGCTTCTCTTCATTTTCTTTTCTTTTTTTTTCTGTGACACTGGACATTGAATCCAGGGGCATTCTATGTCTGAGTTATACTCTCAGCCTTATTTATTTAATTTTATTTATTTAAACAGGGTATGGCTAAGTTGCTAAGGCTGTCCTTATACCTGTGAGCCTATCCTCTGGTCTCAGCCTCCCAGGTGTACGCCAGGGATTATAGACATGCACGTCCATGCCTGACTTTCATATTCTTAAATAAAGAAGCAGAACTACACCCCGAGGAGGTATAGACTCAAATGCATAATGAAAGATTCACAACTAGAAGCTATTTGGAAATTCTTGTTAAGAAAGTTGGAACAGTAAGTACCTCTAAGACAACTAATTTACTTCCTTATATAAGCAGAGAATACATAAAAGCATTGAAGTATGTGTTGAAGGCTGCAGGTCTGATTGGTAGCAGAGCTAGAGGAATAATCGAGATTCCTGAGTCCTAGTGAATCTCAAACTCAACTGTACTGTCTAGGAAAAATAAAAATTTACATTTCCTTTAAAATTGTTTGAATAAGAAGCCTCCAAAATGCAAGAAGTTATTTTGAGTCTCCTTAGTGTTGGCAGAAAAGGGACAATATATTTCTTAGAAAGCTGTTTATGTGAAAGAAATCTAATTTGTTCTGGCTTGAGCATGAAAGGGGGAGTTTATTGACTCACTTAACCAAACTCCGTGTGGTTCTAGCTCTGTAGAGCTTCAAAAACCATCAGGGTATCTCCACATCTCTCCTCTTTGTCCTTCTCTACATAACAGTTTTATTCTCAGTCTGGTTGTCTCTGTGAGGCTAGAAACAAGGCTTCACGGTATCTTTAAGCTTTATCCTCCTGGGCTCATAACTAAAGGGGAAAGAGAACTCTTCCTTCCCAGTTTTATTGAGAAATATCCTGAGGAGAAATGTGGAAGAGTTCTGGTAGGATCAAATGAATGTTCATGGATTGATCTCCATGACTGAGGTTAGACTTGGACAAACCTGCCTGTGCTTATGTACAAGGGGGCAGCAGGGTAATGAGGCTGGCAGCATACCTCAGACTTACGTTTAGAGTATAAGACATGCAGGTCCCCAGAGGAGCTGGGGTGATGTTACCAGGGAAAGGAGGGAATATATGCCAGACAGGCAAAGCAGGAAGATCCAGATGAGAAATTACTTACTTAAGACTTGATTTGCTCTTAGAGAGTGTACTGATATCTATCTATCTATCTATCTATCTATCTATCTATCTATCTATCTATCTATCTATCATCTATCTATCTATCATCTATCTATCTATCTATCTATCTATCTATCTATCTATCATCTATCTATCATCTATCTATCTATCACCTATTATATGAGCCTTCTTCCTTCTTTTAGAGTATCATGCATCTTATGAATCTTGGTGGGAAGCATAACCCATTTTCTACTTTCCATTTTCCAGAGAAGTTGAAAATGCCAGGCACTTGGTTTTCCAGCCTAATTTGTAAGTAGGGCACAGGAACATGACCCAGACTTAGTCCATCTCCTGGACTTTGGGTCAGAAATTTGTGACACTAGAATACAGTTCACAGCCAACAGCCACTCCTGTGGCCAGTCTGGGGGCCCCAGCAGCATAAGTTCAGGCAAGCTGATTATACAGTATGCAGGGATTTCAACAGAAGCATCCTAACTAGAATATAACTGCAGTTTGAGTTTAAAAGCAGTTATGCCTATTTCTCAACTTTGTTTGTTCCTGTACACTTTTGGACTGGATTCTCTAGCCCTCTTAATGATGCTGTGTGCTTTCAGTAAGTTTACAACAAGTTGGTTCTCTGCTTCATCTATCTGTAGTTAGTTTCTGTACACCAGCAAGCTCAGGTATAATCCCATTTTGTTGGGAAACTTAAGTTTTTTTTTTTTTTAACAATATGCCTTGTGTTTATTGTAAATTATTTTTAATATTTGATGTTATATCAATCTATACTAAAGAATTCCAAAAGCATTATTGTTAGTTTATGTCACCTGCATGTGGATAGTTGTCATCATTGCTAAATAATACACAGAGTTCCATTTTTTTCTCTAGGATTTCAAGGTCACCATAACCTCTGTTTTTTTCTCCTTCATTTCTGCTGAGGCAATGATGCAAGATCCAGTTTGCATTCAAGTAAATGCCCAGGCAGAAAGTGCCATTCAACTCTGGAAAGAAAAATGCTTGGACTCCCATTGCCACAGGAGCCATAATGAAAACAAGCAAATAGAAAAACTAAAACTTAAATGTTAGACTTTAATGCAGAATCAGTATTTTAAACAAGGCTAATATTTCCTTTAAAAAGTCTGGTAGATAGGTCTGGAATAACCATGCACATTAAATATCCACAAACAACAATGAAAGTTTACAAAGCTAATTTTAATATGACAACATGAGCTTTGACTCATTTTTTTGTATTTTTAGATAGAAAATAAGATTTAGACTGGAATTGGTAAGGAAAGAAAGACAGTAAAGGGTTGCTCAGGCTAAACACCATCTGAAGATATTCAACAGGTCATCAAAGATTTTACTAACCTATCTTCTTTCTGGGCTTTGTTTGTTTGGAAAAGAACAAAAATACACATGGTTGCTAAGGATAGATATTATTGACCCCCCATGAGTGGCCCATGTTAATTAGCCACAAATATCTCAACAGGCTGCTTGGCCCTCAGCTACTGAGGACACTTCAGAAGCAAACTGAACTCTTTTAAGTGTTTCCACTACCAGGAGGCAGTGCCTGAACCATAGGTGTGCTGATTTTTACTCATTTTGTAAACACTAAGTAGTTTAGGTATTTCTGTCTTATCTAAATAATAATTACATAGTTAAATAAATGCTGCACTTTAAAGAAAGTAGATGGTAACTTGAAATTTATCAGGATCTATCAAGTCATTACTAACTGACTATTCTAGGAACTACAAGTCCTTTTATAAATTCCCCCCAGCTTCTCCTCTTTTGCTCTTTTCCCATCAGTTTTTTTTTTTTTTCTGGGAGAAAAAATAAGTATCACTGAGCCTTAGTTACTGTGACTATATTGTTATAACAGCTTGTCAATAAATACAACCCAAGATAGTGCCATTCAGACTATTTGGTGAGAATTACCTAGGATAATAATTTTGCTTATAAAACAGAATCAAGATAATCAACGGGAACAAGAAATAAATGAATCATGTGAAAGCTCTTGATGATGGAAATCCAGCCAAACCAATTCAAAAAAATGATGCCAAAGAAACATGATTGTCGTTTCCAACCAGCTAACTAGACATGTTCTGTTATGGTCCAAATTAGAAACATGAAATACACTCCACAACCTAGGAGATTGTAGAGCACTTAGATGAATCACAAGTGACATATGGAAGCTCATTAAAGGAAGGTGAAGTTATGAGCACCCAGGGAGCTTGCTGGAAACAAAAGCTTTTTACAAAAAGGCTTTGGGGGTCAGTCGTACTGATTAGAGGATGTGCCTCATTCTTAAAAAAAGATGATCTATTTTTCTTTAGTATATCCAAGTTATTACAGTGCTTGAGTGTTGGCCATGATGAGGATTTCTAAGTTGTGAACATGTGTGTGTGTGTGTGTGTGTGTGGCAGGCAGGGTGGAGAGCGGGTGTTGTGATTTGATTGATTCTGGCAGGCAAACAATAAAAGCCATCAGGGAGTAAGTCCTCAGTGCAGCCTGCTTCAGCTGTTTCACCCACACTTCGAGGTAATGGTCGAAGTTGGAGGAGCAGGAACAGCCTATGGTTGCTGCTGCATTATGGAGGCTCTGCCTGTAAACTGAGCTTTGAATGACAAATGATTTCCTCTATTCACCCCAATCTATTTTCTGCCTGACTAAGCTTATAAAACTCTGCATAAATTCTCCTCTCAGCCTGTTCCATAATCCTGTGAACACATTGTCTTCCTGTTCATTCCTTCAGCCAGCAAGCACCAGCTGTTGGGTCCTGGAAACATTTTATGATGAAAAAAAATTAAAGTAGATGATCAAAAAGCTGTAAAAACTACAAAATGCTTGAGATATGCAGATGTTTGTAGGGAAGTGAATATTTGACCTGCATAAAATAAATGATTAAGCTTCTGTCAATCATCGCTCCACCAAACACTCAGCTGAGATCAGTGTATCTGGATGCTCCTTGGCCATCCAGTCCTGCATAGTCTGTAGACTAATCCAGTGAGGTTTGGTATGTGCTAGAGAAAGGATAAACTTCGAGCTTAGAAATATGAACAGATGTAATTATCTTCACATAGCACTTGTGCTTTACTTAATGTAAAAACGTCACAAAATTTGTTTTTGGTATCTTTCAGCTTCAAAAGGAAAGTGGAAGTCACTTGATAATGTCTCTCTAATTACTTGAATGCACACTTCATGCCTCAACTACCCAGGAAAGCCAGCTGTTATAATTAGAAGTTATTTAAAGACACAATTTATATGAATTGTAAGCTAATTAACTAAACTGGCAGTTTAGTTTGCCATCCTGCAAGTGTGGATGCTCAATAGCAAGATTTAAATAATAGGTCAAAGTGAGAGGTTATAACAAAGAGGCTGTTCAATAGCTTTTATGAAATTTACTAATGAATAAGTAAATAAATAAGTAAATATGGCTACTACTGAGAATTGATATTTTTTCACTTACTTGGAGACTTATATTCAGGATATATGTGGAAAGACAAATCTATATTCCAAATAGCTTGATAGAAAAATATTTATGCACATTTGATTGCTAATGTCTATTTCTTTCATTGATAATTCTTAGGCAGGAATGAAAATCATTCAAGAAGGTGCTACTACTTCATAAGAGGGGTAATAAAACATTTTTTTACAGGACTAGATCTAACTATTTTAGGCTTTGCAAAGGCACAAAGCCTTTTCTACAAATATGTAAGCAACTTCGTCATTGTTGCGAAAGCAGCCATAGGCAGTACATGAAGCATGAGTGTGGTTGTGTTTCAATAAAACTGTTTAGAGAAAGAGGTGGCCCATGGGCTGTAGTTTACCATCCCCTGCACTGTAGCAAGCATCTAATGACCTGGAAAGCAGCCTGAGTCATTGTTACTGTCCTCCAGATAGTTTAAGTATTTTGCTTCCTTGCAAATACCAATGCCTAGCAGTCCTCCAGGAAACTTCTACCGGAGGATAATCCTTCCTGGCCTATGGTATCCAGTGGAAGGAATAGGAAACTCTGCTCCTGGTCCTCTAGTATTATAGCAGCTCTGTATTATCCTTAGAAGAATGAAGACAAGAGTTACTCAGATTATTTTCTGTGAGTCTTAATTTTCTCATGGAACTTGGGTTGAAATATATAAGAATGGTTACTTTATCAAAACTGAAGCACAGACAAGGCAGTTTTGATTTGTAGTGGCTCTTGGAGTATAAGTACTGATCAAGTCAACCAAACTCTTTATTTGAAGACAGGACAAAATAAACATGAACATTTGTCTTTTGCTTCTGGTTCACAGACTTGCCTTCTCACTAGATTAAGCAGAAATATTAAAATGTAAAAAACATAAGCCCAAAGCGAAGCTTGTGTCATCTGGAGGTTGCTAACAGGAATAGGTACATTTTGAAAAAGTGAATGCTTTTTTAGTAAAGGCTTACAATATTGATTTTTAAAATTTAAATTTATTTACTTATGTTTATTGGTGTATTATAATTATATATCACACTGAGGTATAGAGTGATAGGAATATACATGCACCCAAAACTGGGTGCATTTCCTTGCAGATTCCACCCCATTCCTTCCCCTTGCCCATACATGTCATTGAGATTTGCATTTGATAATAGTTATGACTAGTTGGGTGTGGTGGCACACGCCTGTAATCCCAGTACTTGGGAGGCTGAGACAGGAGGATTGCAGGTTAGTGGCCAGCCTCAGCTACTTAGTGAGGCCCTCTGCAACTTAGTGAGACCCTGTTTCAAAATAAAGAATAAAAAATAGGGTTGGGGGTGTAGTTCATAGGTAGAATGTCCCTGGGTTCAATCCCCAGTACTGCAAAAAAAAAAAAAAAAAAAAAAAAAAGTTATGACTATGAGGAGTGGGTATTTGCATAGCAGAGAAGAAGTGAATGGCAATGTGTGGTTTGGGGTCTTAGGGACTCAAATGCAGGCCCTACCCCCATAGTAATAGGAGATGAGAGCCTAATAATATTGTATGGCTGCATTCTTATTCAAGAATGCCCTGTGGTGTTCAACATCCTACTCTGGATTAATCTAGACCAATAATCCTATTATCAGAGGTTATAGTTTCTAAACATGAATAATGCCTTCACTCAAAACTGAAAGACCCCAACTTTGGAATTGAAATGACTTAGTCTCCAACAGTTGGAATTGTAAACAACTTTGTAAAGCCACAGTGAAATAAACAGCTCCTGAGTTATTTCCCTAGCAAGGTGTGGCATGAGGGTTGCAGTGTGAAGGCAGCCATGCTTCCTGCTCTACTCCATCACCCCGTATCATCATCATGCTTTTGATAATGTACTGCTTCACTAAACTTCAGTTTCCTCATCTCTAAAGGCTATAAAATATTATCTTGCCACAGGAAAGAGGCGTAATGACATATCACATCTACAAACTCCCTTGTTTAATATTATCTCCTTGAGGTAGAGTGTTGTTCAAGATATGAATGAAGCCTTACAATCATAACCCTGAAAGCTATATCAGTGAAATGATGGAAAGCGGGGGTCCAGAAGTCCAGAAATGTTACAGTTCACAGAAAAAGGTCTGGTCTCATACACACCTTTCCCTATTCTACTACATAGTCTCCTAACAATCAAATACAATTAATGTATTTAATTGTTCACTGTCTCTACCTACTAAGGATGAAATGCTTATTGATTTAAAGTACTAAAACAAAAATTAGAACTATTACACACAACTCATTTATGAGCACCTTTGTTTATCTTTTCTGACAAAGACCTAGCCTTCTGATTCCTAATGAGGGAATTTTTTTTTTTTTTTTTTTTGCAGTACTGGGGATTGAACTCAGGGTCATTCTACCTCCGTGCTATACCCCCAGCCCTATTTTTTATTCTTTATTTTGAAACAGGGTCTCACTAAGTTGCAGAGTGCCTCACTAAGTAGCTGAGGCTGGCCGTGAACCCGGATCCTCCAGTCTCCGCCTCCCAAAATGCTGGGATTACAAACGTGCGCCACCATGGCTATGAGGGAATTTTTCTATGTAATTATGCCAACTCCTAGCTATCAAGGTCATTATTTGTACATATTTTATGTTTAAAGAGTACAAAGGAGCAATAAGTAAAAACTATTATAAATTTCAAAGAATTATGTTGTGCATAATAAGTAAATCATAACTGTCAACTGGAAAAATAAAAAAAAAGAAATAATATGAACACACAGCTCAATAGTTTTGTACTTTGTTTGTTTTTAAGCATCAAGAGGGTTATTTAAAATGGGGCACATTTTATTAAATGGGATGCTTTCAAATTGGCCAACATGTATTGCCTGAAATGTTTCATTATGCAGTACAACATGTTTATTCAGGTGAAAGTATACAGAATATTGCATATCTCTAAATGCATTGATCTAAATGCAAATGCAGTTAAATGTAAAATCCAACCTCAGTGTCATTTGGTATTACATTCTGTCATCAAAATTTAGAGGTATTCTCTTTCATTTTTTAACACAGAAATCCAGAAATCAAGAGCAATTCTAAAAAAAAACTTGGAAAAATAGAGGTAGAATATTTGAAATTCATATGCATAAATCATTTAGAAAGTTTTTAGCAGGTATAGAAAGTAAACATATTTAGGTTGTGACATGGTTATTAAAAAAAAACAGGTTTGCTAGTTTCTAGAGACTTCTAGAGACTAAGATCATAGAGAATTTAAAGATAAAAAAAGTAACTTTGGATCTTTATTTTACCCAGCTATAGGTCTGACCAAGTTGCTTTCTACCAAATCCATTTAACCCAAACAGTTCCAGGGCAAATTGAATACAATCAGAAAGGCAGCAGGTCTTCTTTCTCTTCTATTCCTACCTGGTCATAATCTATATTCACAATTGCAATGCTCAATTGTCATAAAATAATGTTGTAATGCATCTAAAAAATGCAGCAATTTTGCAATCTAGGCATGGTAGTTCACTGTGACAATTTTATTTGTCTTAGACCATTTGGGTTCCTGTCACAAAAAAAATCATAATCTAGGTGACTGGTTAAAACCACTTATTCATAATTCTGGAGGTTGGGAAGTCTAAGACTAAAGAGCCACAGACTCAGTGTCTGGTGAGGGCCAGCAGCCTGGTTCTTAGAGGGCACCTTCCTCCTGTGTTATCACATGGCAGAAGAGGTGAGGTAGCTCTCTCGGGACCCTTTATCAAGCCTTTCATGAGAGTTTTACCCTCATCACCCAATCATTCCCAAAGGTCCTGCCTTCTAATTCTATCACTTTGGTGGTTAGCATTTCAATGTATTAATTTGGAGGGAACACAACTATTTAGTCCATACCATCTTTTATGAATAAGAATATTGGAATCTAATAAGTATTAATTGTCTTATCTATGATCTTAATAGTAGACCAAATCAAAGATCACAATCCATGTCTTTGGTGTCCCAAATGTCCTGCCTTTAACATTATCTCCTTGAGGTAAAGTGTCATTAAATGTATCAATAAAACCATAGAGCCATAAAACTGAGAGGGATGTTAGTGCAATGAAGAAAAATGAAGGCAGAGAAGTCCGGAAATATTATGCCATATGGTTAAGAGAAAATGCCAGGGCCTGGACTTGCACCATAGATGATTACCTTTCCCCATTCTATTACATAGTTTCTCAACAATCAAAGATAGTTGATGTTATCCCAGTGCATTGGATTATACCATACATATAAGTACAAAGCTGTAAATGAGTCACTGGTTTCTAATGGGTAACTTTAAACTTCCTTTGTTCGCTGCATTAACAATTTATGCCACTTGAAGCATATATTTTTTTCATGGCAATACAAAATAAAGTCTTATTAGTCAGAATGAGGTAATATTGAAAAGAAATAGGCCTATCCTAGCCAGCTGGCTGAGTATACCTGCCATGTCTCTACTGTCTATAGCAAGTAATTTTTCTTACTGGAAATTTCTGGCTAACTCATATGATGAGCTAAATGTACTTTATAGCTATTTTGGATAGTGAATGACATTTTCCATTTGGAAAAACATAGTATTAAGAAGAATTTCTGATAGAACAATAAGCTTTATATCTTAGTTTTATATATATATATAGCATAAATATATTAACTTTTGTTTCCTGAAGAATATTACCATATATTAGGTTGAACATTTTGTAAAATAGTTGAATATCAGCAATTTTATAATGTTTAACATAATAGTAAATCAAAGTGGTTAAGATCATGGAATCTGGTCACAATAGCTCAATATCAAATTCTGGTTATATCACTTATAATTGTTACATGAAATTAATAGGGTCATTAGGAAAAAATACTTATAAAATTAGAATCTTAGTACTAATCATAGAGTAAATGTTGAAGAAATTTTGGTTGTGATGGTTGCTACTGTTGCTGCTATTAGTGAAAAGTAAAATAAATAAAAAGAACAGAATCGGCTAACAGGATGTTTAAAGGATTAAGAATTGAAATTGAGGAGGAAAAGGTATCTAGGCAGTGGGAATAGTCTGGGCAAATATATGGAGAGGTGAAACAGGCACCTGTGTTTAGGGGACACATGATTCACAACAAGATTATGAAATGTGAGATAGGTAGGAAGGAGTAGGAAATAAAATTTGACTGGGAAATAGGGTGATAGATGGGGAAGAACTCACAGGTCAAGTTAATGTTCTTCAGTTTTATTGATTAGAAAGTCTTTCCAGTATGTCTAGGGAGGAAATGATGATTAGGTTAAGTGAGATAGGCCAAGTATAGAAAGACATATGATCTCACATATATGTGTATTTACATATAACATATATATTATCCCATATATTTTAAATCATCTAGAGATTATTTGTAAATCCTAACACAACATGAACGTGATATAAGTAGTTTTATTTGGAAATAATTAGAAAATTTAAAAAGTCTACATGCTCAGTACAGACAGATTTAAAAATATATATTCTCAGTACATAGTTGGTTGAATCTAGGATGTGGAACCCAAATGGAGGGCCAGCTATATTGTATTATTGAAAATTGCTCAGACAGTGGACAAATAGTGTTCTTACTACAACAGTGATAATTATATGAGGTTAATTAGCTAGATTTAGACATTGTACCATGAGTATATGCTTAAAAATACATTGTACATGGTGAATGCATGCAATATTATCTGTCAATTTAAAAATAGAAACAAAATGTTATTCTTACCACATAAACATCCAGAATAATGTCTGGGCACTGTGTGCCAGCCAATTTGACACTTTATCTATCACTAGTGAGGAAAAATGATTGCAGTAAGTTAGTCTCTCGATGGCCTTAAAGCACATTTAAAGTTGAATACATATTTTTTAACTCGAACGATTTAAAAAAAAATCTAAGAATGGGGCTAGGGGCTCTGGCTTGGTGATAGAGCACTTGACTAGTTTGGGTAAGGCTTTGGGTTCAATCCCCAGGACCAATACAAAACAAAGCAAAACAACCCTTCACAACTCCTCCCAAAAAACTGAGAAATTTTTATTTACACAAATATATATTATATAAGTATTAAATATATTTTGTAAATATATACTATGTTAAATATATTATTTAATATTTAAATGTATTATGCTTATCAATATGATTATATCTGATATATTATACTTAATAATACTATTATACTATATATGATATAAAATGTGTTTTAATATAGTACATATGTGTGCATGTATATGCAATTGGAAGTAACATGGCAGACTCTACATTTTTAGTTAATGAGTTCTCATTAGCATAATTTGATTCATACTCTGCAAATTGTTTCTTCTGCTGAATTTTTCTCTGTGTCATTTCTTTGCATTCTGGTGAGTAGTTTGATTCAAAATGTCTGGTAAAGTGTACTAGGGCAGTGCTGAACCTGTGTAAAGAAAGGCTAATTGATAAGATACCAAATAGACCTTAATTTTCTAGACATTTAGGCTACTGTTGAGTCCACCAGTGTATTGACCACAGCAAAACTATTGAAAGAGTATCCATGTATGTGAGAAAAGATGAAAATCTATTAATAACTGTATGGATGACCAGAAATATCACATGAAGTACAAAGAGCATCTTAAACTACATCTTCAAATGAAGCCAAGGAGGCACAAAACTATCCTGAGAAACTGCTTGACCTAGATGTTCAGACCCTACAGTGGCATGTGTAACATGGACTTTACCAGCATGAAGTGTGTGCTGTCCTAGCAGCTTTAAGTTCCTTATCTTAAGTGAATAGTTAACATACTTATTCTCAATATCTATTTATTCCCTGCTTCCTTTTTTTTTTTACACTTAAGTTGTTGAGGCTGGCCTTGAATCTGTAATCCTCATGTCTTAGCCTCCCAAGGCTTTTTTTTTTTTTTTTTTGTGGTACTGAGGATTGAACCCAGGGGCATTCTACCTCTGTGCTACTCCACCCCCTCTCAGACGTATTTTATTTTTTGTCTGGAAACAGGGTCTCAGAGGGCCTTACTAAGTTGCTGAGACTGATCTCGAACTTGTGATCCTCCTCTCTCAGCCTCCTAAGTACTAGAATTATAAACATGGCTACCAAGTCTGGCTTCTCTGGTTCCTTCTTACAAGGACCATTTTACTTTTAACCTTAACCCATGAAACTATAATAATAATCCTTTTCAGAGAGTTTCCTGTGTACAGACTCCAACTGCTTACTCACTTGGTGACCCTGGCTAGATCACTCATGCTTTTGCAGTGTCATCTAATCTTTTTCCTTTTCTCAAAGGGGATCTGTTATAGGGTGGTTGTGATGATTAATTGTTTATAAAAAGCTCTTCATAAACCTTAAATAACTCTACAAACATAGTTGGCCTTATGGATAATAATCTGATTACATGAAACAGAAGATCACATATTCTGTAAAGATTTTTTCCCCCTGAGTAAATCAATGAGCAAGTTAAAATGTATTCAAAAGATTATGCTGCCACAGACATAAAAGCAGTTCATTCTTTCCAGGGACTATAAGTGTTGGCAATGCATTTTTTTTCCTTCTCAGAATCAAAGTACATTTACACTGAAAGGGACCTTGGAGAATATCCAATTCGATGCCCTTAATCCCCCCACCCCATTTTATCATAATGTAAAATTTAATGTGAACATAAAATAAAACTTTCTGGATGGTTTAAGTGGATTTCACTTTGCAAACTATATGTTAAAATGGATTTAGATACTACTAGAACAGAAATGAAGCCTGAAATTTTAGATTCAAGAATAAGAATCAGACTTCCTAAGGGATTTTTTTTTTTTTTGGTAAGTGAAGAATGAGAAAGGATTCAAATAAAAAACTGTTGGGTATATCTGACATGTTACCATAATAATGTCTAGCAATGAGTGTACATAAAAAGGATATATGGCCGCTATCAAATAACATCAGAGAACATGTGGAGAACATGGTAAAATTCCTAAGTCTCTGTTATCCAAGAACTGATTGTGCATTGTTTAAATGCTTAGTTCCAACATTTCCCACTACTCCCAAACATACTTCTAAGTTGTTATTCCTATCATTAGCCAAGGTGTGTGCCAGGAATGAAAAATGATTATAATAGTAGCCTAAGTAAGATGTCATTAGGAGTGTAGATATTTTATAAAAATAATCATTGGCCACATTCTTGAGACAAAAAGTGAATAGCTTCTACTATTCATACTCCTCTTTGTTGTAGGATTCTCTACTGTTTAAAAAAGATTTCAATGCCCTAATATTGACAAAAACTATGCAAAAATGAGGTTATAGAGAAACAGATTCATGGAACTCCTTCAATGCATATCATCTACGTTAGCATGTTTAGAAAGACAAATCTTGCCAGTAGGTAGTTAAATATTGAGAGCAGACTATCAAGAAGCACCTAAGGCTTGTTTGTAAGACTAGCTTTTTAACAATGTGATCTATGACAGAGTCACAATTTCATCCATCAACTGAGACAACAAATTAGAATAAAGCAATGTCCTCACAGAATATTGCAGATTCCAATGTAAGGGATGCCAACCCAGAGGCACTGTCAGCCTGGCTTGGTTAAAGGGATGTGTGTGAAACTTCTTAAGCTAAATATCTATGAAAAACGAAGCCAAGAAGCTTGTTTTGTTTTGGTGGAGAATGATGGGAGTCCAAGAAGATCTTCAATTATTGAAGCTTGAAATTGAAGAAAGGGCTGAGATGTTGTTCTTCATGTTCTTGTTCATCCAAGTTGTTCCATTTGAAGGGGGCAAACCCCATTCCCCTCTGTAATATGTTCTATTTGAGGAGTCTATAAAACTTCAGTCAGACACCACAGCATAAGAGTGCATGCTATAGAGTAGCTAAAATCTGTAAGAAGGAGATGAGCACGACACAGAACGTCTGTCCAGTGCCCAAGGTGAGGGCTTCAAATGGAATCATCTCCTTCCCTGCTGCTCGGTACATGCCAGCAATTGCTGCACTTGTCAAGATTCCAGCAGTAATTGGTCCCACGATGCCCATAAACAGGATGCCTACACACATGAACCTACCATATTTGTGACATCTGAGGGTGAAGAGGGCCGTAGTCCAGCAGGGGCATGAAAGAAGAGAGAAGACACCAGTGCCCACAGGAACACACCATACCACATCTTTGGGAAGGAGCAGAGAGAAGTGGAGTTGGGGCACAGGGTCCTGTTGCCCACACGCGGCACGAGCTTTAGGCTGAGGATCTGTTGCAGGAGTCCAGCCAAACCCCTGCTGCCGCCACTCCCCTCACACTCCATCTCATTGCCATTCACTGCAAAGAGGTGAGGGGAGAGCATCTCATGTGCTGCAGAGCTCAGTTCCCCACACCTCTGCCACCTCTGCCACCTCTGCCGCCTCAGCGTCACCTATGGCCAGGGCCCTCTCTACTATGGGAAATGATTTTGATCATCGTTGTTGAAGGATGTTTCTCAGTAGATTTCTTTTCTTAAAACATTCTTCTGGGTATAAATTTCACAAACTAAACATGTGGGCCAGTAGTTGGTGGTCCCCTCCCCCTGAATACTAATTTTTGAACATACTGACTCATGATGAAAATGTTAGGTTATTTTTTTTTAGAGCCAACACACAAAAATGCAGGCATTTTGAAAGGTATCTTTATTTTCATCTGTTTCTTGTTTGATATATTTTGATATTCTACTCTTTTTTAATAAGACTTCAAATATAAAATGTGTCTTCAAATTATTGAATGTTTCTTCCATTCCAGTATATGAAGCATTCTCTTATGAGTAAATGTATATAGACTTCATATAGATTGAGCTGTGTAGCTTGAAATGTTTTCAGGGAAAAACTATTTGGATGGTAAAGAATGTATTCCACTTTTTTTCTTTCTTTCTTTTTATTTTTCTCTTCTTTGTCTCAAATACAGATTTTTTTTTTTTAACAGGTAGTTGCTCAGATGGAAGAATATTGGCATGTTTGAATGTTTTCTCATATATAGTTTTTTGAAAATCTTTGCCAGCAACCAACTTTCTTAGAGACAAATGTAACTCCTACTCTTCCAGCATTGCTTCTCTCCAACCATAAAAACTATTTCTTGAATTTCTTTTAATTTTTATTTTCTGTGGTACTGGGGATTGAACTGAGGGGCATTCTGTACCTTTGAGCTATACCCCCAGTCCTCTCCCTCTTTTGTATCAAAATGGTCTCTCTTAAGTTACTATGCACTGGCCTTAAACCTGTGATCCTCCTGTCTCAGCCTCCCAAGTACTGGGATTAGAGGCATGAGCCACCAGGCCTGGCTCTTGATTCTTGAGCAGAATTTTGGGATAAAAGCATTCTGTAAAAACTTAAGTTCAAATGCAAACACATAATGAATTAGTCGTTAGATGAGAAAGATGTCTCTGGACTATTAACTTATTATTTTTTTTACAGCAAGATGCTACTTATGAAATATTGAGAAACACGCTAATAATTAACTTCAGATCCTTCTTTCTGTCTATGAGTTTTTGAATGGTGTGTTGACTCTAGATTCCAGCGTCCTTTCTGACAGCTCGGTTTCTACTAAGTTGTTCCTCCACCGCAGCACACACCAACCTTCCCTAAGGAACTGTTTCCTGGAATGTGAAGCCCTGGTGCCATCAGCAATCCACACACAGAAAGTTTTATGAATGTGCATTTCTTTTTTGTGCACTTTGTGAGGCTGGTTGTGACCAAACTCAGCTTAACTTTTTTTATTAGGTTATTACACTAATGGCTACAGTCAAACTGATCAAATCTTTGTATAATAGGAAATTATTTAAATTTTATTTTTCTACTGATATTTCTAATTTTAGTGTAAATGTTTATCAATAAAGAATCACTTTAAATCCTGAAAAAAAAACAATGTCCTATGAAATGTTAGGACCCAGGAAGAATAAAAATAATAGTCATGTTCTGATTTTGTTCTGATTGGTATCAATTTGGATTGGACTGACTAACTCTCCTGGAGAACTGGCTTAGAATATAAATTCTATATAATAATATGAGTCAAAGAAAGATTATAAGGGGACATCTTTTAAGCAAAAGGAAAAGAATTCTAACAGAGGGGTTGTGAAAAAACAAGTCATGAAGGAATGGATGACAGTAAGCTTAGATTTGGAAAAAGAAGACAATGTGCTTTTTTGGAAGATGGTGAAAAGGAAAAGGAAATGAAGAATAAGTAATACATTTATAGTTGAAATAGAAGTGAGTTCCAAAACACTTTCAGGTGAAGCAGAGGAGATTTGAAAGAACTTGAGCTCGAGAGAACTTTAATTTGCTTGGTAAAGTAGGATGGTTCTTATGCTTAGTGGGAAGAGATGGAGGAAAACTTGGTGGCCCCATCACTGAAAGTTCAGTACAGTGGCTGTGAATTGAGACTAACATAGAAGAGAATAGAAAGGTTTTGGGCAGCACTGAGGATCCAACTGAGGTTGGAAATCATAGCAGAGACGATCAGTATGTTTTCCACTAGGCAGAGTCAGAGTGGAAAGGAAATAGAAGTAGTAGGCAACTTGAGTAGGCAGGCAGCGTATTGCAAGGCCCTAAGGTGGGCAATACTGAAACAATCCCCCATAGGGCTCCAATTAGATAAAGAGTAAGAGACTCCAGGAAAATCCGCAGAGCTAATGAGGCCAGTAAGAGATGTTAGAAGGAATGGGAACCTTCAGGCCACAGTCTTGTGCAGGCTAGGATCAAGACAGAGAAAGGGGAGTGTAGACAGAGTAAATTACATTAGAAATCAATAACAATAACCAAACCAAACTAAAGACAAAACATAAACACAGGCTAGGCATGGTGGCACACACCTGTAATCCCAGTACTTGATAGGCTGAGAAAGAAGCATTGCATGTTTGAGGCCAGTGTATAGTAACTTAGCAAGGCCCTATTTCAAAATAATAATAATAAAAAGAATAAAAAAGACTTTGAGTGTAATCTGGGTTCTATCCCTAGCACCACACACATACACACAAAAACAAAAAGAGGGGACACCCTAATGCACATGATGTACTTTCACAAACATATCAAAGTCAATAACTAAACTGAAGCTGAGAAGGAGGGAGGGCGAGGGAGTAGAGTGGGAATTGGGGAAGGTTTAAATGAGAAATATGTGCATATATGCTTTTACCAGCTTGTACCTAACAAAGATGTATGATTACAGTGCACCAATTAAAAAAAAATAGAGCTTATGTATAAAAAGGAACTCTCAATGGAAACACTGGAAAATTTTAAAAATCACATATCAATAAATTTGTCAAATACAGCTAAAAACCTTCTTAGTAGAAAATATATGCCATTAAATTCATTTGATAGAAAAGGTTGAAAATTAATGGTGTCAAGGAGATAGAAATAATTATCAAATAAACAAAAATGATATTATTTTGTATAAACAAAGGTGAAAAATCAATAAAAGAATATAAGGTTCTTAGATATAAGATAAATATATAAAAATCAATTATTTTTTCATATATGTTACAAAATGAAATAATAAATTATTCATAACCAGTAAACATTTGTAAATGCACAAAAATAATAAAATATGTAAGATCTCTTTACATAAAGTATAACATATTTTGGAGATAAATTTGTTATTTAAATAAATATAGAGGTACATCATGCTTATAACTTGAAAGATTCGATATTATAAATATGTCAATGTTTCCTGAGTTGTTTCATAAATTTGACACAATTCGATGAAATTTAGTTTGTGTGTAGTGTTTGAACTTGACAAGTAGAATTTAAAATTTATATATAAATGCAATGGACTAAGAAAGTAAACCATTATAGAAAAAAGAACGAGAGAAGGAAGGACTTTCTCTATCAGACATGAAGGGTTATTTTATTTTATTTTGTAGTAATGGGGAATGAACCCAGTTCAATCTACCTATAAGCTACATTCCCTGCCCTATTTTATTTTGAAACTAGGTCTCACTAAGTTTCAGAGGCCCTCACTAAGATTCTCAGGCTGGCTGTGAACCTGTGATTCTCCTGTCTCAGCCTTCCAAGTACTGTGATTACAACCATCAGCTACCATGCCTGGCTATGAGGGGTTATTTTAAATCTATGTTAGATAGAACTGTTTTACTTTCATTCATAGGTAGTAAAACTGACAAATGGAACATAATAGAGGCCAATAAGAGATGCATACGTATATAGAAACTTGGTTTATGACCAAGTGTGCAGTAGAATAGTGGAGAATGGCAAGTTTTCTTAATAAATGCTTCTTGACATCTATCTCATTTCATAAGATAATCACTTCAAGGAGAATTTTATACTATAATGTTAAGGATAAAATAAACACAAAATAATATATGAAAATAATTTCATAATTTTGAGATCAAAGAAAATTTTCTGAAATAGACAAGTTAAATTGATATAAAAATCTAGATAATTTATCCTTATTAATATCAGGAATTTCTGTTCATCAAAATAAATTTAAAAAGTTAGAGGGCAATAGATAGGCTAGGCAAAGAAATTTCAATACATATACCAAACAAGAATTATATAGAGATTTCCTAGGAATCATTAAGTAAAAGCCAACTTAATAGAAAAAAGGACACGATATTTGAATAGGCAATGGAAAGAAGATATCCAAATGATCAATAAACATGTGAAAAGGCACTCAACATCACTGATAATAAAAGGAATCACAACAAGGTACCATGACCCATTCACTATAATGACTAAGAATAAAAATCACCATAATGTCATGTGTTGTATATGTTGGTGAGGATATGGAATAATCCAAATGTCTATAACATTACAATGGATGAAAAATAGCAATACATTCCTACAACAGAATCCTATTGAGCTATATATATATTTGCAAACTACAACTACTTGCAGCAGTGTGGAGTCTTACAGGGCTGGGGTTGTAGAAAAGTGTTATAGAGCTTGCCTCACCTTCACAAGACCTTGGTTTCCAGCTCAAGTGCTGCACATCAACCAACCAACCAACCAACCAACCAACCAACCAACCAACCAACCAAAATATAGTCTCAAAAACATAATGTTAAAAACTAAGCCAAACACCAGGCGTGGTGGCACACACCTGTAATTCCAGTACTTTGGAGGCTGAGACAGATGGGAGGACTCCAGTTTCAAGGTCAGCTTCAGCAACTTAATGAAACCCTGTTTCAAAATAAAAATTAAAATAGGGCTGGAGGTGTAGCTCAGAGGTAAAATGCCCCTGGGTTCCATCCCCAGTATCTCCCTCCTGCACGAAAGCCAAATACAAGAGTAGATATTCTTGAACAACTTAATTTATATAAAGTTCAAAACCATCACTAAAATTTGATGTTAGGATAGTGGTTACTTTCAGGGAGAAAGGGGAAAGTTACTAACTGGAAGGGAATGAAGGGAGGCTTTCAGGGTATGGCTATGTTTGATTTCTTGCCTAGGATGGAGGTCACATGGGCTACTCATTTTGTAAAAATTCCTTTAACTGTAAATTTGCTTTATGTTCTTTCCTATATGTGTATTATTCAGCAACAAAAAGTAAAAAAAGAAAGAAATCATTAAAAGAAACATTAACAGTGCATTTCTTGGCAATGATAACATAATACATTTCTAATGTAATTTTCCCATTTCTTTTGCAAGGAATAGCCCTTAGAATCTAGAATCTTTGTTATAACAACAACAATGACAGGAGGACTCAGAGAAAAACCAATTTCACATATTATAATTTGCAGATCAGAGTGGTTACCAAGATGCTTCCCTCTTTGCTCTCTGTCAGTGGGTAATATGGGCCTCCTAATATTTTCTAGACACCTTAACACTAATTAATGGTTGAGAATATTGGTCAGTTAGACTACCCCTAAAATGTAGGTAGCAAGGGTCACAGCCGGACATGATATAGGCAGCCTCCATTACAAATATTAATAAAAGAAGAGCACACTAATTTATTAAATGGAAATCCTCTGATCTCTTCACTGTAGCAAACAGCTGTTATTCTGTTTCCCACTGAAGGCCTTGGGATCCAGTGACACTAGCGGGTCTGCCTCTGTGTACACTTCTCTCAGCTGGTCAAATAAATATCTCCTCTCTCTTCCTGCAGAGAGGCAGGGTTGTTCCCAGTTGTCAAACTCAAATAATCCCCTTCAAACAGATCTCTGGCAAGTTTAAAGAAAACACACCAAACCCACTGCTCTGGGGATATTAGACACCAAGAATTGACTGCAGAAGTTGAAATAAAAAAAGATACCTCTGAACATGAAACATTAACAAATCAAGCATATTACAAATATTTTTCCCCCGTTCAATGCCCTTTCTCATAAAATCAAACTTGGTCCCTTGCGCTCCAGTTTCCTCTTTTCTACTGCATTTCATATTCTGGTGTTGAAATCCAAGTTTACTTAGCATAAAATGTTACTTATATTCTTTTGCAACCCCATAAATGGTTTTGAACGTAGTGTAATTAAATCATAAGACATGGCAGGTAGTATTTCATGTTAAAACACACTTTTACCCTCACTTTAATAATCAGGGAGATATAAGAATATCAGATAGCACAAATAAGGTATACATGTTGCATGGACACTAATTAATAAACAACTCATTAGCTACCACAACTACTACAACTAAGAATTCATTTGTATACCTTGTGATTGATAGAAGAAACATTATTTTTTTCAAGATTGAGGAACATCTTTCTCAATTCCTTGACAGTGATCACAGTTTTTCCTTGTATCTCCACAGACCCCATCCTTATAAGAAAACAGGCCCTGTCTGTCTGTATGTCTGTCTATCTACCTTCCTACCATCTGTCTATCTAATTATGCTTGATAAATAAAGTGCAAAATTGAGCTGGTTCAGCAGGCAAGGACTGAAGATATGTTTTAGTGGGTGAATAATGCCAATGGTGGAAACAGTATCAGCAATTCAAAACGTCATGCTACTGTGCAAAAATTGTATTGCTGCCTGCATCTGCCATTTGATTTCTGCCTTTATCCCCAATGAATTTTTTGGCCTGATTTTAATGGGCACCATGTGGTTTATTTCCTCATCTTCATCCCTCATCCCAGCCACAAAGCAAGAAATTACATTGGAGAAAAAGTACCATGTGAAATAAATGTGATATTACAATGGCTATGGGTTTCCATGGTGATTCTGAGCCTACATTTACCTGGGCAGTATATCTTATGCCTTTCTATCAATGGAATGACAGACTGGACATCTAGGTTTTTAGAGGGCTACCCTGGATGAGCATTTAGCTCAGAGTCAAAAGACCCCAATGTTTGTCATAGCCTTATTTTCAACTACCATTGGTAACTCTCTTCTATTTTGTACTAAGGATTGAACCTAGGGGCACTCTACCATTAAGCTAGACCTCCAGCCCTTTTTATTTCTTACTTTGAGACAGGGTCTAAGTTACCACCCATGATCCTCCTGTTTCAGCCTCCTTAGTATTGGGATTACAGGCATGTGCTGTCATGCCTAGTTACACATCTCTGGGAATTATGTACCTTATTTTAAACAAGGTAGAACTGGACACTAGATGAACATGAAGTTGGCTTCCAACTCTAGTATTCTCTAACTCTATGATTCAGTGTAATTCTTCATACTTGAGAAGGTAAGAAAATGTTTTTTGGAAGTAAACCATAGAATGATTTATGAGTTAAGCTTTTCTGCTTTCACTCAAATTCTGTCCTCATCAAATAAAGAAGTAGCCCACAGAGAACTCAAGATATATATATAAAAAAGCTTCTTTCATCCTAAATTGTCTCTCATTTACTCCAGCTCATTTTCCTATTACTATAACTCACTATAATGAGTAATTACCTCTTTATTAATTATTAATTTTTTTAGCCTCAAAGATCATACAGCCCATCTTGTTTATTGCCAAATGTTCAGTGCCTAATCAATGGCTAGTACACAGTAGGACTCAAAAACATCATGACTGAAAAACTGGATGCATATCAAAACTCCTTGACCAAGTACAGCATAAAGCAAGATCTGTTTTAGAGTAAGATGTTTAATGAGTACTAGTATATGGAAGACTTCGTTTTCCTCAGATATGCCAAAAGGAAAAGTTATTTTAGTGGCCTGGAATCAGAACAATAAAAAATATCTGGAAGTTTTCCCAGCCTAAGTCACTCTTGCCAGGTCACTAGAGAAGTACATAGCTTAAGTATGATGAGGTTTTGCAATCATTCAGGGGGAATAGTCGTCTATTTTATATGACATGGCATTAATTCAATAAAAACTTTGCCTAATCCTAAAGTAATTGCTTTTATTGATTGCAGCATGATTTTGAAACATAAACAAGTGAGATGCAAATTTTAGTAAAACACACACACACACACACACACACACACACACACACACACACCTGAGTTCTTGAATTAGTTTCTTTTTGTGCTAATAGTATGTAATAATATTCACATTGTTATATATTATATTTTAGAAAAGTAATTTACAGGACTGAGCTCATAAGAAAATTGAAGGCATAAGAAATGGCTTTTGAAAGTTATCTCAGCATCTGTAGCTTCAAGGTATACATTCTATTGGTTTATGTTACTTATTGTGTCTATCCATTTTTAAAGATCTCAGAATTAAAACTATGGGTATTATTTGTGTTAGTCTATACCACTTTCCCAGACTAGTCTGTTGAGTAATTTGTGTATAGGTCATTAGGATTTTTTTTTAAAGGGACTCTAAAGTTACATTTTATGTAGTCAGAGAATTCACTGTTCCATGATGCCTTTTCTCAGGTCATCTTGAGAACTGATTGTCATACAATGATCCAATCAGCTGTTTGATTGATCTGATTCATCTCATCCATGGCACCTGGACCAAACATTTCAAGGTCAGGCTATTTCTATCCGACATTGATGGACATGGCATACAACATCAGGGGATAAAAAAGTACATTATATTCAAAAACTGTCCCACACCAAATACATTTCCATCGCTTTTCTTAAAGATAACTGAGACTGTCTGAATTGAATATTGTTAGCTCAGTGATTTCAGCTGACAGCTATCTCGGGTATGGTGCTGCACAGTGTGGGGACTCAGTCAAATTGATGAAAATCGTCATAGCAATAATGTTCCATTAAAGAACTACTGTTTTGTGTTCAGAAAAGCAACTTGAATATAAGATTTGGAAGAAATTGTCTAATACTGAAATGAGCAGATAGCTTATGGATCCAGGAAGCAAGAATAGTATGATAAAACAATGTCAACAAATTTGATCTTTCAAACAAAATGCAGAAAACTATAAAAAAAACCAAAAAAAAACCCAAAACAAAAAACTTTGAATTCCCTGTCCTTTTAACAAGTAGTCTCCAATTCAGATTTATTTTCTATATTCCAGAACCTTTGGGTGAAGCACTTATCTCACAAATATTCATTGAGCATTTTCTATAAAATAGACACTCCCCTAGGAACTAGAGATATAGCAGTGTATAAATTAGACACAACTCTCTTTCTTATTGGGATTTTAATTCTACTGGGAAGACAGATAATAAACATATTTTAAAAACTAATTAAACAGTGTGTTAAAAGTGATAGTTTAGCCGGGCATGGTGGCTCATGTAATCCCAGCATTTGGGAAGCTGAGACGGGAGGATCCAGGTTCACAGCCAGCCTCAGTTACCTAGTGAGGCCCTCTGCAACTTAGTGAGACCCTGTTTCAAAATAAAGAATAAAAAATAGGGCTGAGGGTAGCTCAGAGGTAAAATGCCCCTGAGTTCAATCCTCAGTACTGCAAATGGTGACAAAGCAAGATAGGTTAGGTGGTGTGTGCTTTGGGGCAGAGTGGTCAGGGTAGACAAGGGGAGAGACTGAAGAGGCCCCAGTGGGAGGGACATCTATGGTATCTGTGAGAAGCTTGGTCCTTGAAGATTGAATAGCCAAGGTGCAGGCTAGCAGGCTTTTCAGTACTGGCATGTGTGAGAATTGGAAGGAGGTTGATGAGGCTGGAGTTCAGTGCATGAGGGAAGTAGAAGTAAGAGAGAAGGTCAATTGTGTAGAACTTTGTAGACCAACATAAAGATAGTGTTTTTTGTTTTGTTTTGTTTTGTTTTTTACTCAAAAGGCATTTGTGAAGTGGATGCGAGTTTTGAGCAGAAGAGCGATAGTAAATGGATTATGGTTGAACAGACTTACTCTTCTCATTGTGAACAAAAATAAATGAGATTTCAGCCCATGATGAAAGTAGAACGTTCAGTTAGGATCAAGACAAAGGTGGCTTAAACTCGAGTTTTAAATCACAAACTGTCTGTCCCATAGACATGTTTCTGTCTTCCTTAAAATCATACCTTCATGTCTCTGGAAGGCTTCCAGAGTTTTTCTAGTAGTTCAAATCAGTAGAGCACATACTTCAGCTGTCTTAGTTGTGAAATTGAGTTCATAAAAGTGCGTAATCCAAGTGCAGCGGTACATGCTTGTGATCCTAGTACTTGGGAGGCTGAGATGGGAGGATCACAAGTTAGAGGCCAACTACAGCAACTTAGGGAGACACTGTTTCAAAAAGGAAAGAAGCTGGGATATGGCTCAGTGGTAGAACACTCCTGGGTTCAATCTCCAGTACAAAAAAATAAACAAATTTAAAAAATGAAAATAGTGCCCAATATATTAGTTACTGATGAAAATTACATAAGAAATATGCACAGAAGGCACAGCAGAGTTGGTCTTAGTACAAAGTAAAATTTCAATACATGTTAGTTGTTAGGTTATTGGTAGGAGATGATTGTCAAATATTTCATTGATGATTATTATATAAGTATTTATGAGCAAAATTGAAAATTCTTTTTTTTTATTTATATCAAGGTTTTGGTACCAGTCATTATATTTTCAGAAAAGGAGTTGGGAAGTGCCCTTAATGTATTCTCTGGATGGATTTGTGTAAGATGGTTTCACTTCTTATATTTGGAAGAAATTTACTAGGAAAGCCATCTTGGCTAGAAATTTTCTTAGTGGGAAAGTTTAAAAAAAAAAAACAACAAATTTGATCTCTAATAGCTATAAGAAAAGTCATATTTTTAAATCTCTTTGTGTTAGTTTTGATGGCTTGTGTTTTCCTAAGAACTTGTCCATATTTTAATTGAATTTTCAAATTAATTGAAATCAAGTATTTTATTTCATGGTAGGCAGAAAAATAGTTTCCAAAAGATGTTCATTTCCTAATCCTTGGAAGTTATGAATGTGACCTTATATGGTAAGAAAAAAAAAGTTCCCTGTAGATATGACTAAACTAAGGACTTTAAGTACACAGGCCATTTTGGATTATTGGGTGGGCCTTAGATGCCATCACATATGTATCTTTGTAAGAGAGGCAGAGGAAGACTTTTCAGACCAAAGACAGAAAGCAGAGACTATAGCTATGCAGCCATGTGTACCAAATGGGGTAGCTGCTGAAGCTGGGTGAGGAGAAAAGAGTTTTCCTCTAGAGCTTCTGATGCAAGTATGGCCTTGTTGACACATTAATTTTGGCCTAGTGACACTGATGTTGGACTTCTGGCCAGAACTTCCAGAGTTTTTTGAAAGAAAAAAATTCTGTTGTTTTAAGCCATCTGTTTGTTATAGTAGCTTCAGGCAACTAATATAAGTGTATTCTTATTTTCATTTAGAATCTATAATATTGTACTCCTTTTACACTTCTAATATTGATAACCTGTGTCTCTGTCTCTTTCTTGATTAGCCTTGCCAGGTATTTATCAACTGTCAATTGACAATTTATCAACTAGTGTTTGAATTTCTTCTTTTACTCTGTTTTACAGGTATTTTTTATTTTATTTCAAATGTTTTATCTTTATTATTTCCTTTTCTCTACTTTGTGTTCAGTATGATGTTCTTTTCTGAATTTTTTTAAGTTGGACATTAGACCATTGTGACCGTTCAGCCTCTCTGTTGTATTTGTGTGTGTGTGTGTGTGTGTGTGTGTGTGTGTGGTACTAGGTATTGAACCCAGGGGCATTCTACCTCTGAGCTATACCCCCAGTCCTATTTTTTATTCTTTTTTTTGAAACAGGGTCTCACTAAGTTGCGGAGAGTCTCAGCCTCAGCTGAGGCTGGCTGCGAACTCGGATCCTCTAGTCTTAGCCTCTCAAGTACTAGGATTACAAGCATCCACCACCACGCCTAACTTCTATTGCATTTAAAGCTACAAATTTACACTTACATTTTAGCTATATTCTCCAATTTTTCATATGTCATAATTTCATTATTCACTATATGTATTTTCTAATATTAATCTTGGTCTATAGATTATTTTTAAATAGCATGCTTAATTTTCAGGCATTTGAAATTCTGCTCTTTATTCTTATATATTGATTTCTAGTTTAGTTCAACTGTGGTCTTTAAATATACTTTGTTATGAATTCAATCCTGTGAAATGCATTGAGAGTTACTTCATGGTCATACAGCATATGGTTTATTTTTGTAAATGTTCCATATGCAATAGAAAAGGATGTGTATTCTGCTAGTGTGGGTATGATATTCTATATATTTCAATTAGGACAAGTTTCATAACTGTGCGATCTAAATTTTATATAATTTGTGGGTTTTTTTAACCCTTTTATTTTATCAGCTACCATGTCCCTCTTTACTTTGGCAATCATTCTGGCTTTAAAGTCAACCCTGTCTGATAACATAGCTATTCCAAATTACTTTTATATAGTTTTTATGTAGTATACTATTTATACTTTTGCTTTCAATCTATCTTTATCTATATTTACCTATCTGGAGTCTCTTATATGCAACATAGAGCTGGGCATTGTGGCCTTAGTTCAAATCTGGTTATCTCTGTCCTTTTGTAAAAAATGTGATTAAAAACATGTAGCATAAATTTATCATTTTAACAATTTTAAAGTATATAATATGACATTGTTAACTATATGCATAATGTATACCAGATTTCAAGAGCCTTTTTATCTTATATAAGAGAAACTTAATACTAATTAAAGGGCAACTCATCATTTCACCTTGCCTCAGCCTCTGGTAATCACCATTCTACTTTCTGCCGCTGTGAGTTTGACTTCTTTAGATACCTTATATAAATGGAATCATGCAGTGTTTCTGCATGATTGGCTAATTTCTCTGAGCATAATGTGCTTAAGGGTCATCTGTATTGTTATATATGATAGGATTTTTCTTTTCTTTTTTGGTATTGGGGATTGTACCCAGGGGCATTCTACCTCTGAGCTTACCTTTAGCCCTATGTCATATTTACTTTGAAGCAGGATCTCAGTAGGTTGATAAGAGTTTCACTATTTGCTGAGGCTATCCTTGAACCTGTGATCCTCCTGTCTCAGCCTCCCAAGTACTGGGATTACAAGCATGTGCCACCATGTCTGGCCCGATTTTTTTCTTTTTTAAGGCTAAATAATATTCCATTGCATGTATATGCCACATTTTTGTTATCTACTACTCTGTTGGACACATATTTTGGCTATTATGAATCATGTTTCAGTGAACATAGGAGTGAAAATATATCTTATGGTCCTAACTTAAATTCTTATGGATAAATACTCAGATGTAGGATTGCTGGACCATATGGCAGTTTTATTTTTAATTTTTAAGGAATTTCTATACTTTTTTTTGCGTGTGCAGTACTAAGGATTGAACTTATCAGGGCTTTCTACCTCCAATGTCACCCTTCTTAAATTGTTGAGACTTATTTTATTACTTAAAGAGATTTGTTCTGGAGAATGTTCTACATGTGCCTGATAAGAACTTGTTTTTTGCTGTTAGGTGGAATGATCTGCATATGGCTGTTAGGTCCATTTGATCTTTAGTGTTGTTCAAGACTGTTTCCTTATTGATATATCTGAATGTCCTATCTCCTATTGATAGTGGGGGTTTGAAATTGCCTGCTAGTATTGTGTTGCTATCTAATTATCCCTTCAGTTTGTTAATGATTGCTCCATGTATTTAGATTTTCTAATATTGAGTACATTTATATTTATCATATCTTCTGGGTGCACTGAGACTTTTAATCATTATATAATATACCTTCTTGTCTCTTTCAGCACTTTTTAAAGTCCATCTTATCTGTCCTAAGTATGGTTTTTTCTGTTCTCTTTTGGTTACTAGGGGCATGGAATGTTTTCTTTATTATTATTATTATTATTGTACTAAGGATTGCAACCAAGGAATTTCTACCTCCGAGCTGCACCACCAGCCCTATTTTGAAAGGGTTCTCCCTAAGTTATTGCCAATAGCCTCAAACAAGTGATCTGCCTGTCTCAGCTTCCCAAGTACTGAGATTAAAGGTGGGGCCATCATGCCTAGCTGTCCTTAAATCTTAAGTGAGTTTCTTATAAGAAGCATAGAGTTGAGTCTTATTTTTTTTCTTTTTTGTCTTTTCTTCTTAAGCACAATTAGTTTTATTGATTTTTTTTGTCATTCTATGCTTTGATTTCTCTTAGTTTCGTTTCTGTATATTTTAATAGACATTTTCCCTGTGGTTATGAAGGCCTTAAAGAAGAAATCATATAGTTATAATAACAGTTTATTTTATTTATATTTAGTTTTGTGGGTTTTTTTGTGGTACTGGGGATTGAATCCAGGGGCATTCTACATTTGAGCTACACCCCCAGTCATAGTTTTTATTCTTTAGTTAGAAACAGATTCTCACTAAGTTGCAGAGGGTCTCACTAAATAGCTGAGGATGGCTGCGACCTGCAATCCTCCAGTCTCAGCCTCCCAAGTACTGGGGTTGCACGTATGCACCACCACATCTGGCATATATCTATTTTTTTTTCAAAATGTATGCATGTATTATTATTTTTTATTGGTGTATTGTAATCATACATCTTTGTTAGGTACAAGCTGGTAAAGGCATACACACACACATACATTTCTCATTTAACCCTTCCCCAATTCCTGCCCCATTCTCTCGCCCTCCTTCCTTCTCAAGTTCAGTTTAGTTATTGACTTTGATATGTTTGTGAATGTCCATCATGTGCATTAGGGTGTTTCCCTCCCCCCCATCACCTTCAGTTAAGTCACCTTCTTTGATCATCTAAGGTTTTTCCTTCTTTATTTAGAGTTCCTCTTATAGCCCACTTTCTCCCTAGCTTTTATATACTAGGGAGAGCATACAATTTTTACTTTTTGTGACTGACTAATCTCACTTAGCATAATGTTTTCCAGTTCCATCCATTTCCCTGCAAATGACATGATTTTGTTCTTCTTTAAGGCTGAGCAAAATTCCATTGTGTACATATCCCATAGTTTTGTAATCCATTCATCTGTTAATGGACACCTTGGCTGGTTCTATAGTTTGGCAATTGTGGATTGTGCTGCTATAAACATAGATACACATGCATTGGTCTGATAGTTTGGTTTCCATTCTTTTGGGTAGATACCCAGAAGTGGTATTGCTGGATTATATGGTAGGTTCATTCCCATTTGTCTGAGGATCCTCCATGCTGTTTTCCAAAGTGGTTGCACAAGTTTGCAATCCCACCAACAATATATTAGGGTTCCCACTTCTCCACATCCTCACCAGCATTTTTTGTCAGTTGTGTTTTTGATGATTACCTCGCATATATTTTAAACTGATAACTTTGACCACACATAAAAACTTTGCACCTATTTTCTCCCTCAATATTTTGTTATTGATGTCAACAAATTATATAATTTTGTACTGTGTATTTATTAATGTATTTTATACTTATATTCTTTTGTCTTTTAATGTCTGTGACATTAATGTCTAAGACAGTAATTTATGCTATTATGGCATTATAGTATTCTGTGTCTACATATTTAACTACCAATAAGCTTTATAATTTTCTATCTTTTTCTGTTGCTGCTAAGTATTCTTTCATTTCAGGAAAAAGGACTCCCTTTAGCCTTTCTTATAAAGTAAGTCTAATGATGAACTCCTTCAGCTTTTATTTATCTGAGAATGTCTTTATTTTCTTCTCCATTTTTAAAAATAATTAATTTTGCTAGATAAATCATTCTTTATTTGTGTTGTGTGTGAGTAGGGGGTTGGAGGGAGGCTGCTGAAAATTGAACCCAGTAGAGCTCTATTGCTGAGCTACATCCCAGACCTCTTTTATTTTGAGACAGGGTCTTTCTAAATTCCTGAGTCTGGCCTTGAACTTGAAATCCTCCTTCCTCAGCCTCCCAAAGGGGTTAAAGGGGTACATAAATATATCCAGCTAGATAAAGTATTCTTGATTGACATTTTTTTTCTTTCAAAACTTTGAATATATCATTCTATTCTTTTTGCATCTACAAGTTTTTTTTTTTTTTCTGACATATACACTAATTGAGGTTCCTCTGTTTTTGACAAGCAGCTATTCTTGTATTGTTTTCAAAATTCCCTCTTTAACATTAGACACCTTGATTATAATGTGTCTCTGCATGAACTTCTGTGAGAAGAAGAGACTTTAGAAAATTATGTTTCTTGAATCTGGATGTTCATTTCCTTCCCCAGATTTGGAAAGTTTTGTGTCATTATTTCTTCAAATAAGCTTTCTTTTACTTTCTCTTTCTTTTCTCCTTCTGTGATTCTCATAATGCTTATATTAGCTAGCTTGAGGTATTCTATAAATCCCTTAAGCTTTCCTTACTCTTTTTTTTAAAATTTCTGTTCCTATTACTAGATAATTGCAAATAATCCCACCTCAAGTTTACCAATTCTTTCTTCTGCTTGATCAAGTCTACCATTGATCTCTTTTAATAAATTTTATATTCAGTATGACTTTCTTCAGTTCCCAAACTTCTATGTTTTTAAAAAATATTTTAAAATACTTTGTTCAAATACTCATTTTGTTCTTGTATTATTCATCTGAGTTCACTGTACATTTTTATGATAGTTATTTTGAATACTTTGTCAGGTAATTCATATATGACTCCTTTTTTAGAGCTGTTTTCTGGAGATTTGTTTTGTCCCTTTTGGGGACCACATTTCATGTTTCTTGATGTTCCCTGATACTTTGTGTTAATGTTTGTGCATTTGAAAAAACTCATATCCCAGACTTTACAAACTGGCTTTTGTACAGAGGAAGAATTTTAACCAATTAGCTTAGCTAGAAATTCTAGGAGCTTCTCATACCTTTTCTGTGAATACATTTCTCTCATTGTGTTTATGTAAATTCCTAATTAATTAGTGACTTTCTTTTGTCTGGAGTCTGTAATCTCTTTCTCCCTCTTGTGTCTACCTGCTGTACTGCATGCCCTGTGGAGCTGCAGCATAGCACACAACTTCTGTTTTGTTTTGTTTTGTCTTCAGTGGCCCTTGAGCATCTAGAGTATTCTAGGTCCTGCCAGTGCTCTGAGACAAGTAAAGAGCCCTTACAGGTTAAAGTACTTGGACAGACCCCAAAATATCAGAACATTGGACCTAAGTTTCTATCTTTCTATTTCTTTCTCAGAGGGAAGTTGAGGACCATGGGTTTTCTTGATTAAGTGGAGTTGTGCTGACATAGGAGGGCACTAGGAGTGAATGCTTATTAGTCTAAACCTTTGCTTTTGTTCTCAGAGGCCCATAGACATCTAGAGTATGCTGGTGTTCTAGTGAGTCAAAACAGTTGAAACAGAAGCCAATTACTCTGGCACCCACCAAGAACTGATTCACTGGACAGATGCTTCAACTAGTCCCCTTCCCAGGGAGAACTTGAGTTTGCCCACTCATTTTGCATTGAGTGGGGAGAAGCTTTGGAAGTGAGTACTTACTAATTTAAAGCATTTATTGTCTTTGCTCAAAGCATCTTCCAATCTGAATCCTATCCTGTCAGTGCTCAGCTTCAGGTAAGACAGAAGCCATTTCCATTAGCAATCCCACTGAAAGGTCAGGAAATTGGATGTGTAGTCCAGTCCTCTCTTTCCTTCTCAGGGAGAAGCTGGAAGCTACAGGGTTCTTCCTGATTGTGTGGAACTCTTCCAGGGTGAGGGATTGTTACAAGAGGTTGTCATGTGTCCCTCCCTTCCTTCCTTCTTTCCTTCCTTCCTCCCTCCCTCCCTCCCTCCCTTCCTCCCTTCCTCTCTTCCTCTTTTCCTTCTTTCTTTCATTCTTTTTTCCATACTGGGGATTGATCCCAGGGGCATTCTACCTCTGAGCTATACTCCCAGTCCTATTTTTATTCTATATTTTGAAATAGGATCTCACTAAGTTGCAGAGAGCCTCACTAAGCAGCTGAGGCTGGCCGCAGACCTGGATCCTCTGGTCTCAGCCTCCCGAATACTGGGATTACAAGCATGCGTCACCATGCCCGGCTTTGTCATGTGTTTTTCTACTTGCTTCTGTGTGTTTGGTTTTACACTTGCCCAAGGCGTAGGAGCCTCTTAACTGATCTGTAGATTTTTCACAAAGGGAATTTTAAAAGTTGTCATTGTTATCTAGATATGGTGGCACATACTTGTAATCCCAATACTTGGAAGACTGAGACAGGAGAATCACAGGTTCAAGGACAACCTTAGCAATTTAGCAAGGCCCTCTACAATTTAGTGAGACCCTGTTAATAGGAGTGGGGATAGAATGCCCCTGGGTTCAATCTATAGTCACACACACACACACACACACACACACACACACACACACACATTATTGTTGCAAAGTCAGGACTTCCCATTTGACCATCTTTCTGACATGACATTCTTTTAATGAGTTCACTTATTTTTACTGATTCATTTAGATTTAATTACTTTACATTTGTTTTCCTTTGGTCCTACTTAGTATACATTCCATTTTCTATTTTCTCTTGTCATATTTATGGTTAGTCAAGTCTTCTTCAACATTTCATCCTCCCTTTTATTATCTCATGAGTTTAAAATATTTAACTTATCTTTTATTTATTTTTATTAAAAAATAATGGTAATATTTCCATTAATGAACTTCAGTCTTTCTTCTCCCCTTGCCTTAGATCACCTCCCTGGCTGCAGTGAGCTCTTTCCTCTGTTATCTGGAGTTCTTCTGGTATCCCAATTACTCCCCAGCTTGCACATATTAGAGAAAACATATGCCCTTTCACTTTCTGTGATTGCTAATCTCACTTAGCATAATGTTTTCCAGGTCCTTCCATTTTCTTGCAAGTGACATAATTTTGTTCTTCTTTATTGCTGAGTAGAATCCCCCAATCGAGAAATGGGCAATTGATTGAATAGATACTTCATAAAGAAAATATATAAATGGCCAATAGATACATGAAAAAAAATGTTCAACTTCATTAGCAATCAAGAAGATGCAAACCAAAACTACACTGAAATTCCATCTAACTTGAATAAGAATGACAATCATCAAGAAGTCAAAATACAATAAATGCTGGAGAGGATGTGGGGAAATAGGAACTCTTATACACTGTTAGTGGGATTGCAGACTAGTTCAGCTGCTATGGAGGTCAGTGTTCAGATTTCTCAGAAAACTGGGAATGGATCCACCATATGATTTAGCTATACCACTCCTGAGTATCTTTCCAAAGGAGCCCAAATCAGAGAACTACAGTAATATATGCATAACCCTGTTCATAGCACCACAATTCAAAATAGCCGAATTATGAGATCAACCCAGGTGTCCATCAACAGATGAATGGATTATAAAATTATGGAAAATTAACATCTTTAATAGTTATCTAAGATATTTAACATGCATATTTATTGGTTCTTAATGTAAATTATTACTTTTAACATCTACAAGACAATGCAAGTATCTTGGAACCACTTAACATTTACACATTTTTGCTTGTATGTGTGTGTGTGTGTGTGTGTGTGTGTGTTTATGTATGTATGTGTTTGAATATGTATATATTTGTGTGTGTATGTGTGTATGCTACTGGGGATTGAACCCAGGGTAATTTTACCTCTGAGCTCAGCCCCAGGCCTTTTTATTTTTTTATTTTGTAACAGGGTCTCACTAAGTTGCTGATGCTGGTCACTAACCTGTGATGCTCCTGTCTCAGCTCAGCCTCTCAAGTACTGGAAATACCTTATTGTTTTGCTTTTTTTTTTTTTTGGTGCTGGAGACTAAACCTTAAGGAATTCTACCTCTGAACTACATCCCCAGGCCTATTTTATTTTGAAACAGGGTATTGCTAAGTTGTTGAAGGACCAACCTGCAATCTTCCTATGTCACCTCCCAAGTACTGGAATTATAGGCATGTGCCACCACCATGCTTGGCTTCTATTTCTTTTTATGTTATTGTTTTCAAGTAATTTAATCCTACATGTATTATAAAATATTATAAATTTCACGAATTACTCTAATGACACTGCTGTGTTTAGAGGTTTTAAGTAGTCCTAGTAAACCAGCTTTCCTAGGTGCAAGCCATTGGCATGGGCCAGATATAGTCAAGGGTCAGATAACCACCTGATAAGAATGGTCTTTCTCTGGAGAATATTCTCAGAGTTTAAGGAATTCTTTCATCTCTCTTATACCTATACTTACTCTGGGCTCTGGGTTCATTACTGGTTTTTTGTGCTTTTTTTTTTTTTTTTTTTTCAGAAAGGAAGTTCAAGATGTTCTTCTAAAGGTGAGCTGAGTTTGGAGGCTCAGGTGTGAGGAGGTGTTTTTTTCTCTAGGATAACTAGGATTTTTAGGTCCTATTGTAATAGAGACCCAGTAATCCCTGGTTTGAACCCACACCACATGATTATATTACATTACTAAATGACACATAATATTAGGCATTATGAGATGTTTGAGTGGGTCTTATGGCCATCATTAATTTTATAGCCTTAATATATCTTTCATACTATACTACACATTCTATATGCATTTGGAATAATTTCCCAGATGCATATCCTTTTTACATATAAGATCTTTCAACTGTGGCTATTTTTAATAATTCTCAAATTTTACTGTGAAACTGCAAAACCATCACAATAATTTTTATAGAATGTGTATTTGCACCTTAAAGATAATTGGTATAGAAAGACTCCTAAATTTATGTTGTACTTATGAAATTGAGGTTATTTTAAAAATCTTAAAATTACCATCTTTATTTCTTTTAGAATGTTCACTGGTGAAAATTCTTTCAGTAGGTCTGTCTGAAAACATTTAATATCACCTGTTGTTTTTATAATCACAAATCACATAATAACATTTCAGTCAATCCTGGACCACATACACAATGGTGGTCTCATAAGATTATATTGCATAGTGATGTAGCCATAGTTTGTGTAAGTGTAAGTACATTCTATGATGTCTGTACAATAATTAAGTTGCCTAACAATGTATTTCTCAGAACATATTCCTTTGGTCAAGTAAAACATGACTGCATTTAAAATATATTTTTCCTGGGTATAGAATTATGAATTATAATATTTTCTTTTAATAGCCTAGCAATATCATTTAATTATCTTTTGGTCCCTCTTGCTTTTGCTGAGATGTTAACTGTCATTGTAGTTGTTGCTATTTGGAAGATTATTATTTTTTTCTCCTCTTTTTTAGGACTTTTCTTTAGTCTTATTTTTCTTCATATTGTTTTAGATTCTTAGTAAATTTGTGGTTTTATATTTCTTGACATTTTCAGAAATCTTTGGCCTTTATCACTTATATTATTGCTTCTTCCTATTTATCCTTCCTTTCCATTTGGGTCTTTAATAATACATACAAGTAATTTTCACACTGCCCCATATGACCCTAAAATGCCTTTTAATTTACCACATTTTCCCCTGTGATTTAGATTAGATGTTTTCCATTGAATTATATTCCAGATAGAGAATTCTCTTCTGCTATTTCTAATCATTAAACCCATCTAATGAGTTACTTATTTTCATTATTATAATTTTTTTACATGTAGGATCTTTATTTGCTCCTTTTTTTCTACGCTTATTTATTTTGGCACTAAAGATTGAACCCAGGGGCATTCTACATCTGAGGTTCACTCCCAGGACTTTCTGGGTTTTTTTTTTTTTTTTCAATTTTTGAAATAGGGCCTCTCTAAGTTGCTGAGGCTGGCCTCAAGCCTGAGATCCTCCTGTTTTAACCTCCCAAGTATTGGAATTATACGCATGCACCATAGTGCCCAACTAATCTTTGTTTTAATTCAATGTCATTGACTAAATTCTCTAGACTATTAAGTCTAATAGCTGCAAATAACAAGATTTTGTTCTTCTTTATGGCTGAGTAAAATTCCATTGTGTACATATCCCATAGTTTCGTAATCCATTCATCTGTCGATGGACATCTTGTCTGTTTCCATAGTTTGGCAATTGTGAATTATGCAGCTATAAACATAGATACACATGCGTCGGTCTGATAGTTTGGTTTCCATTCTTTTGAGTAGATATCCAGAAGTGGTATTGCTGGATCATATGGTATGTTCATTAACATTCATCTGAGGATCTTCCATAGAGTTTTCCAAAGTGGTTGCACTAATTTGCAATCCCACCAACAATATATTAGGGTTCCCACTTCTCCACATCCTCGCCAGCAGTTGTTGTTTGTGGGTTTTTTTTTTTTTTTATGATTGCCATTCTGATTGGAGTTAGGTGAAATCTCAAGGTAGTTTTGATTTGCATCTCTCTGATTGTTAATGATGTAGAACATTTCCTCATACATTTATTGGCCATTTGTATTTCTTCTTTTGTGAAGTGTCTATTTAGATCCTTTGTCCATTTTTTGATCGGGTTATTTGTTTTCTTAGCTGTGATTTTCTTGAGTTCTCTGTATATCCTAGATATTAGACCTCTATCAGAAGAGTAGCTGGCAAAATTTTTCTCCCACTCTGTGGGCTCTCTGTTTAGGTTCTTGATAGTTCCCTTTGCTGCACAGAAGCTCTTCAGTTTAATGCAATCCCATGTATTGATCTTCCTTTGAGTTCCTTGTGCTTTTGGGGTCTTGTTGAGAAAGGTTTTACCTCTGCCTATGTGTTGAAGTGTTGGTCCTATGCCCTCTTCAAGTAGCTGCAAGGTCTCTGGCCTGACTTCCAGGTCTTTGATCCACCTTGAGTTGAGTCTTGTGCAGAATGAGAAAGTGGGGTTTATTTCCATTTTCCTGCATATAGTTAACCAGTTTTGCCAACACCATTTGTTAAAGAGGCTATCTTTTTTCCAGTGTATGTTTTTGGTTCCTTTTTCAAAAATCAACTGACTGTAAGCATGTATGTAGGTCTGTTTCTGAATCTTCTATTCTACTCCATTGGTCTATGTGTCTATTTTTGTGCCAATACCATGCTGTTTTTATTACTGTGGCTTTGTAATAGAGTATGAAATCAGGTATGGTGATACCTCCTGCATTGTTCTTGTTGCTAAGAACTACTTTGGCTATCCTGGGCTTTTGGTTGTTCCAAATGAATTTAAGGACTGATTTTTCTATGTCTGTGAGGAGTGACCTTGGTAATTTCATGGGTATTGCATTGAATTTGTAGATTACTTTTGGGAAGATGGATATTTATTCTGCCTATCCAAGAGCATGGAAGATCTTTCCATCTTCTAAGGTCTTCATCAATTTCTTTTTTCAACTTTTATAGTTTTCCTTATAGAGGCCTTTAACCTCCTTGGTTAGGTTTATCCCTAAGTATTTTATTTTTCGGGGTGCTATTGCAAGTGGAATTGTTTTTTGGATTTCTTTTTCAGTAGATTTATGGTTGGCATACAGGAAAACTTTTGATTTTTTAAGACTGATTTTGTATCCAGACACTTTGCTGAATTTGTTGATCAGTCCTATAAGTTTTTTGGTTGAGTTTGTTGGGTCTTCTAAGTATAGTAACATGTCATCTGTAAAAAAGGATAGTTTTAGTTCTTCTTTTCCTATTTTTCCCCCTATGATTTCCTTCTTTTGTCTTATTACTCTGGCTAGAGTCTCAAGTACTATATTGAACAAAAGAGGTGATAATGGACATCCTTGTCCTGTTCCTGTTTTTAGAGGGAACTCTTGCAGTTTTTCTCCATTTAATATGATGTTGGCTGTGGGCCTATTGTATATTGCCTTTATGATGTTGAGGTATATTCCTTCTATTCTGATTCTCGGAAGTGCTTTTAGCATGAATGGGTGTTGGATCTTGCCAATTGCTTTTTCAGCATCAATTGAGATGATCATGTGATTTTTGTCTTTGATTCTGTTTATGTGGTGTATTACATGGATTGTTTTTCATATGTTGAACCTGCCTTGCATCCCTGGGATGAACCCGACTTGGTCATGGTGGATAATTTTCTTGATATGGTTTAGAATGTGCATTGCTAGTATTTTGTTTAGCAGTTTTGCATCTAAGTTCATCACTGATATAGGCTTATAGTTTTCTTTTCTTGAGCTGTCTTTATTTGGCTTTGGTATTAATGTGATGTTGGCTTCATAGAATGTGTTTGGGAGGCTCCTGTTTCTTTCTATTTCCCGGAATAGTTTGAGGAGTATTGGGATTAGCTCTTCTATAAATGTTTTATAAAATTCACTTTGAAAACCAACTGGCCCTGGGCTTTTTTTTGATGGTAAACTCTTTATTACTGTTTCTATCTCTTTGATTGTTATTGGTCAGCTTAAGTTTTCTATATCTTCTTGGCTCAATTTAGGAAGGTTATATGTGTCTAGAAATTTGTCAATTTCCTCTAGATTTTCCATTTTGTTGGAGGATAGTTTTTCAAAATAGTTTCGAATGATCTTCTGTATTTCCATACTCTTGGTGGTAATATCCTCCTTTTCATCTCTTATTTTGGTAATTTGGGTTGATTCTCTCTTTCTTTTTGTTAGGTTGGCCAATGGTTTATCGATCTTGTTTATTTTTTCAAGAAACCGGCTGTTGGTTTTGTTGATTTTCTATATTGTGTTTTTATTCTCTACTTCATTAATTTCTTCTCTGATTTTCATAATTTCTGTCTTCTACTAGCTTTTGGGTTAGACTGTTCTTGTTTTTCGAATGCTTTGAGCTGTGTCATTAGGTTTTTTTTGTGTGTGTGTGATTTTCTGTTCTTCTTATGTGGGCACTCAGTGCTATAAATTTTCCTCTTAGTACTGCCTTTAAGGTGTCCCAGAGGTTATGATATGTTGTGTCTCTGTTTTCATTGGTTTCTAGGAATTTTTTAATTTCTCCGCTTACTTCTTCTATGACTCAATCATCATTCAGCAGTGTGGTGTTCATTCTCCATGTGTTTACATGATTACTCTGGGGCTTCTTAGAGTTGATTTCTAGTTTCACTCCACTGTGGTCTGAAAAGATGCAGGGAATTATGTTACATTTTTTGAATTTGCCAGTGCTCTCTTTGTGGCCCAGAATGTGATCTATTTTGGAGAAGGTTCCATGGGCTGCTGAGAAAAATGTGAATTTAGCTGTAGTTGGGTGAAAGAGTCTATATGTGTCTAATAGGTCCATTTGGTTTATGGTATTCTTTAGGTGAGATGTCTCTACTGACCTTTTGTTTAGAAGATTGGTCTAGTGATGTGAGAGGAGTATTGAAGTCTCCCAGTATTAATGTATTGGGATTTATGTGTGTCTTTATATCATACAGAATTTGTTTTATGAAAGTGGCTGCACCTATGTTTGGGGCATAGATGTTGATAATTGTTATTTCCTCTTGCTAGATTGTTCCTTTTACTAGTAAAAAATGACCTGATTTGTCTCTTCTGATAAGCTTCGGCTTGAAGTCTCATTTATCTGATATCATGGTTGCTACTCCTGCTTGTCTTTGGGTTCCATTGGCAAGGATTACCTTACTCCAGCCCTTCACCTTTAGTTTGTGG
>PVLC010012138.1:26681-44181 GCA_004027655.1 Graphiurus murinus | reverse complement strand
TCCTAGATGTTTACACAATGATTCAAAAACTTATCTACACACAAAAAAAACTGCGAATTAATGTTTATGGCAACTTGATTCACTATTGCAACAATGGCAGGTTCCCGAGAGGTCCCATAACAGGCAAACGTATAAATTACAGCAGATCCATACGATGGATTATTATTCGGGGATAAAATGAAATGAGCCCTCATAAAATATATGGATGAATCTTAAACACATATTGTGAAGTGAAAGAAACCAGATTGAAGCAGCTACATAGTGAGTGGTTCCCACTGTGAGACCTTCTTCAAAGGGTAAAACCACTGAGATTGTGAAGAGGGATGGGAGGGAGGGATGGACGGGTGGGGCCAGGGATTTGTGTAGAATACCCAGCACCCAGATTTTACCTTGAAGTCATTCCCCAATAGGAAGAACCAGGGGCGCTTGAGACATAGCTCAGTCTACGTGTTAGACAGGAAATACACAAGATGAACCTGGTATTACCGGGTAATAACACCAGAAAGTAAGAAAGTGAGCCAAAAGTAGAAATAAGCAAAATGACAACAATAGCAGTAGGTCGAAGGGACGCAGAAGCACGCTGAAGAAGTACCCAGTGGCCAGACTAGGACACCTCGAGAAACAACATAAATAAAACAATACTGGATTACGTACAACCCAAAGTACAAAATGCATATCGAGTCCACACTGGCAATAAATAAATGGGTCAGAATAGGTAAATCTCCCATACAGAAGAATGCCAAATCACACACGGAGGTAGTTTGCCTTTAAGGAGGCGACGTAAAAGTCATGCTCATTGAACGTAGCTGCTTCACCTGGTGACAGCCTGTCAAAGAGCGGGATGCAGGGGAGCAGGAGCAGGCTCAGCTGTGACACAAAGGAATCTGACCAGCAGGATGATGGCCCATGTGCTCACAATTCACATCAGTAAGCCGGGCGCGGTGGCGCACACTTGTCATCCCAGCATTCGGGAGGCTGAGACCGGAGGATCCGGGTGAGCAGCCAGCCTCAGCTAGTTAGTGAGGCACTCTGCAACTTAGTGAGACTCTGTTTCAAAAATAAAGAATAAAAATAGGACTGGGAGTGTAGCTCGAAGGTAGAATGCCCCTGGGTTCAATCCCCAGTACCACACACAAAAAAAAAAAAAAAAAAAAAAAAAATCACATCAGTAATAAGCGGGATCGAGCTTGAGTATCCTGGACAGGATGGGAGGATGACCGCTCTCCTCTGTGGCCAGGCTCCTCAGAACACAGTGCCCCATCTAATCATGAGAAAAACACCCGAAATCCCACCTGCAAGACCTTGGAGAAAATACCCGTGGAGCGCTCTGCTAAGGTCGCCAAAAACAAAAGCTGAGAAGCTGTTAAACTAAGAGGAGCCAAAGGAGACACAGGACTCAACGTAATGTAGTAATAACCCAGGTGGGAATCTGGAAAGGTCATTAAGGAGGAATGGAGGGGAGGAAAAGACAGAAAGAAAAGAGGGAGGGAGAGAGGGAGGAAGGAGGAGGAGAAAAAGAAAGGAAAGGAAAGGTCCTCAGTTTAACCCCCAGCTCCAAAAAAAAAAAATCTATTGATATTCATTCAGTCATTGTAGTAAAATGTACCCTACTAACGTGAGAAGATAGTAACAAGAGACACCAAGTGTGGGTGTGTGGGAACTCAGTGTAGTAACTCCGTGAGTTTTCTCTGAATATAATACTCTTCTAAAGTAAAATGCCAATTTACATTTTATAAAAGGAAAAAAAAAAGCCCAAAACTCAGCCTCCAGAGTAGCTGGGATTATAAGCCTGCTCCGCTGCACCTGGAAAAAGAAAAAAAGAATATCCTAAAACCATAGTCACAGTTTATCTACAAGGGAATAACAGCCTGCCTGAGAACAGATGGCCAAATACCACAGCAGCCAGAAATCAATGAAGTGACATTTTGAAATCATGGAAAGTAATCGTGGAATTCAACTTTGAAATTGATGCCTAGCTAAACTGTCACCCAAGGGAAAAGTCAAAATAAAGGCACTTTTCTGGTAAACATTTTGTTACTGACACCACATCATTGAAGTATTACTAGGTGTGCTCCTGGAAGAAGAAACTGGATTTAGAAGGAAAATACAGAATGTACAACTGATTCAGCATAATCAACACTCAGAAAGCAATTATAAAAAAAAAATCTCTCTTAGCTGGATGTTGTGGTACATGCCTGCAATCCCAGTACTTGGGAGGTTGAAACAGGAGAATGGCAGATTTGAGGCCACCATCAACAGTTTAGGGAAACCCTCAGTAACACAGCAAGAGGCTGTTTCAAAATTAAAAAAAAAAAAAATGAAAGGGCTGGAGTGTAGCTCAGAGGTAGAATGTCCCTAGGTTCAATCCCAGTACCAAAAGGAGAAAAAAGAAAAAACTCTTTTCAGTTTATTTTATATATGTTTTTGGATAATTCCAATTACATTTTTATCCTCTAAGTAAATATTCCAGTCGCATGTTTTATTAAAATTAAGATTCTGTTCAACTTTAAGACACACCTGGTTTTGTGAAAAATATATGCATCCTGGAATTGATGGAATATGGTGTTAATTTTCTTTGAACAGACAATGAAAGTTAAATACGTGAAATAGCAGAGACCACTAATGATCCATCTCAAAGCCACGCACTCTTCTAAAGTAAATGAAAAGTGAATTCAGCCGGGCGTGGTGGTGCACGCTGGTAATCCCAGTACTTGGGAGGCTGAGACCGTAGGATCTGGGTTCCTGGCCAGCCTCAGCTACTTAGTGAGGCTCTCCGAAACTTAGTGAGACTCTGTTTCAAAAATAAAGAATAAAAATAGAGCTGGGGGTGTAGCTCGGAGGTAGAATGCCCCTGGGTTCAATCCCCAGTACCGAAAAAAAAAAAAATGAATTGAAAAATGTTCCCTGTGATAAAGACCTAAATAAGGGGGTTTCTACCAGAATCAACACTGATATTTTTACAATTTATCTCAATGTCAGAGAAATTCTTAAGTTTACAGATGTCTCTAAGCTCACCTAGAAAGAGCTAATAGCATTGATCTACAGGAACATGGCGCTGTATTATAATAATTAAGGGAGAAAAAGTAGATTCATCTTGATGACATCAGAGAACTGATCACAACTCAAAAGAGCAGCAGCAAAGAATCAGTGTCATCCATCGGTAAACATTCTGGCTTCACCAAGAAAGACATGAGGAACAGAAGGGAAACATTGTCCTTTACCAAATATTTCAACACAAACACAAGACAGAGGGAAAGGTCAAAGATATAGTAAGGGGGTCCGGGTGTAGTTCAGCGGTACCCTGCACACTTAGCATAACCTTTACCCTGGGTTCAATTGAACAAACCCACAAATAAATGAGTCAGTAAATAAGGGCGGAGGCAGATGGTGCAGGCTCTCCCAGGAGGACAAGTTCATACTACTGGATGCCTTGAAGAAGCCAGAGGCCAGCCAGCAGCGGAGAGCAGTGTGCACGCAGGCCACGCAAGTCAGCGCCAGCCTGGCACCACGGCCCTCGTGAAACCACTTTAACCCTGTGGGCCAAAAGGATGCTATCCCACCGACGGGCATCCATGAAGAAGCAGTTTGCATCCCTTCTTTCCAACTCCTGGTTCCCCCCCTGTTATCACGGGGAGGATTGCAAGTCCTGAAGACTCTAATTAAACTTGCCATTCCCAAATGTATTTATAAATCCTTTTTTGTTTTTCTGTAAAATCTATAAATAATGAGTTTTCTCAGATCTTTGGTTTCCAATTCTCCTCTTAACAGACTTACAGAAAGCTAATAAATTACTGGTGCCCTGAGATACCGTGGCGATTTATTCTAGCTAATCTCTGCAGAGTTTTGACACTAAGAAAAACCCTACACCTCCCCCTGCCCCAGCCCCAAGTCCCATTTTCCTCTGAATCCAGAGTATATTTGGAGAGCCTCTTTTACAGAGAACAATGAGGAGCGAAATAAACCCGAATCAGACCAGTCACGGACCTCTTTTCTTCTGAGAAGTACAATGAAGTGTCATCCCATAAAGCGCTCTCCACCAATTACCAAGAAAAATGTTCCTATCACAAAGTCGGGGACAAAATTACTTTGGCACTTTCACCTAACTTAGATGATTAAATAGTTTGCATAAATTTCCAAAGTAATAACTTCCTTTATAAATGAACTTTTGTTATGCATGAGCCACTGGATAAGCCAGGGAAAATTTTTTTTTTCAATAAAAGCTTCGAAATGGAAGAAAGTACTCAGTACACAGAATGCCTGAGTTTAAATCTATATACCAGTGACCACCGGGTTAATATCCCACCGCCCACTACCTCCTCACCCCAGTCCACCACACAGAAACCAGAGCAAATTTGCATTCCGCTATGTTTGCATTCATTATAACCCAGAACACCAATCTGTTTCTTTTCAATTTGACCAAGGAATCCATGTTCCCTAACTTAGATATAATAGGTTATTACAGAAGATGAAGGTTATGAAATAAGAAAAGATTCCCAGGAACGGGTGAGCCCCCTGGCATGTTATAATGTAGTCAGAGGATTGTGTCTAAACTGGTGAAGAAAACTGTTCTCTACTTTCTCTTATACCTGCTCCCGCCCTCCAACACCACCTCCATCACTACCGAAAACACTTCCTAACCTCCCCGCCCCAGGGTGCTCACTGGCCCCTCTGAATCAGCTTCCAAGTCCCACCTAAGTGTGTTCCTCCTGGAGTTCAAGGTCAGCGTGTCCCCAGAGTGCAGGCAGGAGCAAAGGGAAAGGAAGACTAGAGAGTGGAAAACGCGACCATTCTCTTCTGGCTTCTGCAAAATGTACGCGACACACACACAAGAACGGTAACCTTGCCCCAAACGTTCACAAACGAAGAAGAAAAGGAATGGAATTCCCAAGATGATGAAGATGCATTGCTGCTTTGCTGGAGGGGGAAAATAAAACTCCCCAAAACGTACAGATGAGCAAAAAGAAAGAGCTTGCCTCTCAGGGTCTTTGTCTTTTCTCATTTCACTGGATTGATTCTAAGATCAAATTTATAAAGAGTGGGCAAAACTATTACATATTGCCACATGTCTGCCCCTGCTCGGGACCTCCTCCCTCCCCTGGGTATTGACACTTGGAATTTTTTCATCATAGATAGTAGGAAATGATCCTGAGAAAATTAAAGTATGATTGGCCTCCATCACCATGGGCCATTTCTTTAAATCTCTAGTTATACATACATGCATATAAAATAAACCAAGATGGTGATTGAGTCAGTATTTTAAAAAATAAGACTTGGAGCAGACGAGGGAGAAAAATGACATTCTATAGTCAGTCAATGTATAAATACTAGTGTGGGCTTTCTTCAGTATCACCTAAAGTTAGTTATAGCCAAGTAAAGAGAGTTAAAAAAAAACATTATTAGTATTTGGGCTAATTCCATATCTAATAAATGATCCTAAATATTGATGAAGGAAACAGTTCAAATAATGCTACGCCCACGTATAAATGCATTACTACCAATCTCAGTAACATGTACAGGGAGGGGAGGAAAGAGGGGCGGGGGCCAGAGGGAAACACATCATGTACACCTATGTTTGTATCACTTTGAACCTGATAATGCTGCATAATTGCAATGCACCCATTTAAAAAATTAAATAGACAATGAAACAAAAATGGAAACCTGAAAATGTTGATTATGATGATATATACAATGCTAGCAATATTATCCACAAGTTAACTGCCCAGTAAAAAAAAAAAAAAAAAAAAAAAAAAAAAAATTGCAGATCTGTAACGAGGAATATTATATAATTAGAAACACATTTTCAAAAAAAGTATGGAATCATGTGAGAATTTTTAAATATTCATAAAATTATATTGATATTGTTATCCAATTGTTTAAAGAATTGTTTACATTCTATTCTATGATCTCCATATTACTCATACTGTTTAGCTATGAATATGACTTATTTCAATGATGAATTGCTTCTTACAATTTTCTCTAGTTAAATATATAAAAAATGTTCCACATCATTAGCAATCAAGAGAGATGCAAATCAAAACTACCCTGAGATTTCACCTAATCCCAATTAGAATGGCAATCATCAAAAACACAAACCACAACAAATGCTGACGAGGGTGTGGAGAAGTGGGAACCCTAATACATTGTTGGTGGGATGGCAGATTAGTACAACCACTTTGGAAAACAGTATGGCGGATCCTCAGATGAATGGGAATGAACCTACCATATGATCCAGCAATACCACTTCTGGGTATCTACCCAAAAAAATTGAAACCAAACTATCAGACCAATGCATGTGTATCTATGTTTATAGCTGCACAGTTCACATTTGCCAAATTATGGAAACAGCCAAGATGTCCATCGACAGATGAATGGATTACAAAACTATGGGATATGTACACAGTGGAATTTTACTCAGCCATAAAGAAGAAAAAAGTCATGTCATTTGCAGGGAAATGGATGGAACTGGGAAACATTATGTTAAGTGAAATTAGTCAGTCACAAAAAGTAAAATATTGTATGCTTTCCCTAATATGCGGAAGCTAGGGAGAAAGTGGGTCATTAGAGGGACTCCAGATGAAGAAGGAGAAACCTTAGATGAGCAAAGAAGGTGACCTAACTGAAGGTAATGGGGGGGAGGGTGGAACAGCCTAATGCACATGATATACATTCACAAACATACCAAAGTCAGTCACTAAACTGAACATGAGAAGGAGGGAGGGGAGGGAGTGGGGTGGAATTGGGGAAGGGTTAAATGAGAGATGTGTGCCTGTATGCCTTTGCCAGCTTGTACCTAACACAGATGTATTACAATGCACCAATTAAAATAAAAAATAAAAAAACAGATTTATCTAGTATCCAACCTGCTTTACTAAGAATTACTTAACCTCCGTAAACAGTAAGAAACCTAAACAGATTGGCCCAACAGTAGAATAGAGGAGACAGAACAAAACTTGAGTAAAACCAGGAGATAGAACAATAGAAATTATCCAATTTGAAAAACAGAAGTAAACCAAAAACACAAAACAAAAAACACATGGACCTATGAGACTATAACAAAAGTTCTAAGAGTTGTATAATCAGAGACCTGGAACAAAAGTAGAAAGAAGGTGGAGTTAAAAAAAAAATACACAAAGAAATAACAGCTCGCACTTCCCAAATTTGGTAAAAGATACAAATCTATAGGTTCAAGAAGTGTGCAAACCCCAAATGGGATAAATACAAAGAAATCCCCACCAAGACACATTGTAGTAAAACTTCTAAAAATTAAAGACAATGAAAAAATCATAAAAGCAGTGAGGAAAAAAATGACACCTTATCCCATAGGTGTATTATTCTGCAAAAACCATTGTGTTGAAACAGATACCAATTCATAATCTTGTACTCAGGGAAATACACTTTGGTCAGGAATGATAGCTAGAAAATGGAATGAAATGCAAAGGGCCCTGACTTACTTTAGATATCTCAGTTGGGGAAGTATTTCTGTGGGTTCTTAATAGATGTCTATTCAAAATAATTATAAAATTTAAAAGGCATATTTATCAAAACTAATTTAGCACACAAAACTGTATGTGTTTTAGACAGATGAGTTGATAAGCTTAGACAAATGCATCTAAACTCATGAGATCGTCACAATCTTGATGAACAATTCCATCATCTACAATGGATATTCTTTGCCCACTGTACTGAAACCCTAACACCCACCACCCCCGAAGCCCCCGAAAACCACAGATCTGATTTATCACTGTAGATTCATTTGTTCATCTTTAATTGGAATTTTAAATGTTGAATTTTAAGGTTTCTTTATATGTTCTTTATATGTTCTTTGTTAGAGATGTGAATTGTAAATACATTCCTCTGAACTGGAGAATGGCTTTTAAATTCCCTTAGCAGAGTCTTCCCCAACAAAAAAAATTTTAATTTTCATGAGGTCCATTTTACCTTTTTTTTTTTCTTTTTTGAATCATGGTTTCAGTGTCAAGCTCAAAACCTTTTCACCAAGTTAAGGTCCTGAAGATTTTCTTCTATGCTTTCCTCACAAGATTTATATAGTCTAACATTTAAGTCTATGGTCCATTTTGAGTTAGTTACATTTGTATATATGAGATTTAGGTTGAAGTTCTTTTTCTATTTTTTTCCGTATTGATATCCAATTGCTGCAGGTCCATTTGCTGAGAAGATTACCCTTTCTCTGAGAAGACTGAATTTCTTTTGCATCTTTGTAGAAATCAGTTGGACACACTTCCATAGGTCAACTTCTAAATCTTTGTTCTATTTTTTGATGCATGTGTTAATTCCTCCACTAATACAACAATCTAAATTACCATAAATCTTCAAATCTGTTACAAGGATCTAGCACATTCTTTTTCAAAATTGTTGTAGCTGTTCTTGTTCTTTTGTCTTCCCATATAAATTTTAGAATAATCTCGTGTCTATCTACAATTATCTTACAAGGATTTTGATAAATATCCCAGTAAGCCTATATATGAAAGGGGGGAATGTTGATATACTTACTATATCAAGTTTTCCAATTCATGAATATGTTATATATTTCCATTTATTTAGATCATCACTGATTTGTCACCAGCCTCTGCAATTTTCAGTTTACAAATCCAGTATGCAATGTGATAGATTTAAACCTAAATCAGTCTCTCTTTCCTTTCTCCCTTCCTCCTTTTCCACCTTCCTTCTTTCCCTATTGCTTATTTGCAAGCAATTGTTAATAGTAATGCAGATTTAATCTTGGTGTCAACATGTTTTCTGCTAATGTATAAAAATAGAACTGAGATTAATCTACGACCTACAACCTTGCAGAACCCATTTATCCTGGGAGCTTTTTGTTTATTTATTTTTGTAGATTTGGGGAACTTTACATGCAGACAATTCTGTTTCCTGTGAATAGTCAGTTTTTCTTCCTCCTTTCCCATCTGAAAATCTTTCATTTCCTTTGTTTGGGTTTGTCATACAGGCTAATACTCCAGGACTAGGCTGAATAACAATGAAAGTAGACTTCTTTGCCTCATTTCTTAGAAGAAAATTACTGATATTTATAACACTAAATATAACTAATTTTTTTGGTAAATGTTCTTTATCAAATTAAAGAAGTTTGCCTTTATTTGCATTTTTCTGAGAATTTTTATAATGAAAGGGTGTTGGATTTTGTCAATCTTTTTTGCAGGATTGACTTATTATTTTTAGATTCATTGGTATTTAAACATTAAATTAGCCCTAAACTCTGCAATAAACTCTTCTTAGTTGTAGTACATAATTTATTTCAGGTATTGTCAAATTCTATTCGCTAAAGTTGTATTGTCTAAAGGGTATCTGTATGACATTCATTTTTCTTCCATAAATATACATATATGCATGTGTATATGTATATATATGTGCATGCGTATGTATGCATATATACATATACACACACATATATGTGCACGTGCATGTATAGATGTATGTATATATGCATATATACATATATATACATACATACACATATATATATACACACATGAACACATATGTGTATGTGTATGGATATATATATATTCATGTGTATATTTTGGGGGGAGTGTTGAGGATCAAACTCAAAACAAGTATTCTACCACTGATCAATTTCTCCAGCCCTCTTCTATCTTTTTCTGTACTTTCATTTTCTGATTTTGTTATAAGGGTAATACCTGCTTCCTAAATGAATTAGAAAGCATTCTTCTTCTATATTCAGGAAACAATGGTGTATAATTAGTATTCAAATTCTTCTTTAAACTTTTGGTAAAATTCAGTGAATTTAGCTGGGCTTGGAGACTTCATGTTAGAGCATTTAAAAGTGAAAATTTCAATTTCCTTCACAAGTTACAAGGGTTTTAAATTACTTCATATTTAAGGATTTGTAATAGTGGGGACTTTCTATTATCTATTTCATATTGAGTGATATGTGATAGTTTGTGGTTTTTGAGGAATCAGTCCATTTTGCTTAATTTATTCAATTTATGATTGTACAATTCTTTATGGTACTCTTATTTTTCTTTGATATTGGTAAGATCTATAATTATATCCAATTTCATGCCTGATGTTGGTTATTTGAGTCTTCTCTTTTTCTCTTTGTGAGTTTTGTTAGAAATTTTCAGTTTTATTGGTCTTTTTAAATAATAAGGTGTTTGTTCATTGGCTTTCAACAGCTTGTTTTCAATTTTATTTATTTATGCTCTTGTCTTTATTTTTTTCCTTCATTCTTCTTGCCTTGGAATTTTTGTCCTTCTTTCTGTAGCTTATTCAGGTGGGAGCTTTTCCTCTTTTAATATACATATGTTCAGTGCTATATAGATTTTCTTTGCAAAACTACACTGAGATTCCATCTAACCCCAATTAGAATGGCAATCATCGAGAAGTCAAATAACAATAAATGTTGGCAAGGATGTGGGGAAATAGGAACTCTTCAGCTGCTACAGAGATCAATGTGGAGATTCCTCAGAAAACTGGGAATGGATCCACCATATGATCTGGCTATACCACTCCTGGGTATCTTTCCAAAGGGGCTGAAATCAGAGAACTTCAGTAATATATGCATGCCTATGTTCATAGTAGCACAATTCACAATAGCCAAATTATGGAACCAACCTAGGTGTCTATCAACAGATGAATGGATCACAAAATTATGAGGAATACACCCAATGGAATTCTACTCAGCAATAAAGAACAAAATTATGCTATTTCCAAGAAAATGGAAGGACCTGGAGAACATCATGTTAAGTGAAATTATTCAATCCCAGAAAGTGAAGGGTCATATGTTTTCTCTAATATGCACAAGCTAGGGAGTAATTGTGATACCAGAGGGACTCCAGATAATGGAGGAGAAACCTCAGTGGAGCCAGGGAGGTGGTCTAAGGGAAGGAGAGGGGGAATACTGAGGTTCATTCATGGAAATACTACCATCGACTATGTGTACATAACTGAATGTACCAACATCACTCTCAGTACTCTGTGTATCAGGAAAGGGGGAAATGGAGAGGTGGGGGCACCACTGCTATGTGCACGTATGTCACTGTCAACATGATTTACATTATGATGTCAGACTATATTTTTATAATATGTACCAATAAAAGCACATTATAAAAATAAAAATAGATTTTCTGTTTGATTTCTAGTCCACAGATTTTAATGAGTTGCATTTAATTTTCAAAATATTTTTAAAACTTCACTCAACTCTTTCTCTTTGACCCATGGTTTACAAGTGTGTTTTCAGCTTTCTGTCCTTTGAATATTGCTATAGTTCTATTGATAGCATCCCCCAAAAGTCCATGTATGAATGGCTTGGTCCCCAGGGAGCAAGTAGGAGGTAATGTGACCTTTTAAGAGGTGAGACCTGATGGGAGGTCCTTATGTTACTGGAGATGAGCACCCCTAGAAATGGATGATGGAATCCCAGTCTCAGTCTCTCTCTGCTTTCTGGTTCATGATGTGAGTGTTTTACTTATCTAAAAATTCCCACCACACCATGCAACCCTTGCCAGAGGCCCAAGCAAATGGGATCTCCTTATCTACAGCTTGGAGCTCTGGAACCATGAACCAAAATTAATCTGTTTCCTTCAGAAGTAGCCTGCATTAGGCATTTTGCTATAGTGACACAAGCTGCCTAAGGATACTCTCCCCTTATCTTTCTGTCACTAATTTCTAGTGGCAGGAGAAAGTACTCTGTACAATTTCAGTTACTGTAAATGTTCTGGGCTTTATGCAAGATTATGGCATACTTTCCTTGATGTTCCACGGGCCCTAAATGGAATATCTTAGAAATGGATATTCTGCTGTTCTTAAGGAGAGAGACGACGTGTAAATGTTGATTGGCTCCTGCTGGTTGGTATTGCTAACTATGTCTGCATCGTTGGTTTTCGGTCAGCTTCCTCTTTCATTTGCTGAGAGATTAGTGTGGAGAACTCCAGCTGTCATGATGGATGCTTTCATTTCATCCTTTCAACTTTTCTCAGCCTTTTCCTCTAAGTGTTCTGAAGCTTTGTTGTTTGGTGCCTGTACATTTAGGAATGTGGGGTCTTCTTGGTGGATTGACACATTTGGAATTATTAGAATGTCCCTCTCTGTCTCTGGCAATTTTCTTTACTCCAAAAGCTACTTTATTTGATATTAATAGAGCCATACCTGATATCTTTGAATTAAGGTCTGAATCTGTACCTTAATCCTGTCATTTTGCTTTCAACTTGGCTATAAAATATATGTTGCATATTTGAAACAAGTTTCTTGCAGATAGTTTATAGATGGGTCATTCTCCTTGGTTTGCTTTTAATGAACTTTATTTTCAAAGCAATTTTCTCTCTCTCTCTCTCTCTCTCTCACACACACACACACACACACACACACACACACACATACACGCACACACAATGCCTATCTGCTTCTCAGTTGTCATGAACGGAGCTCTCCTCTGCCACATCCTTCTGCCATGAAGCTGTGCCTCACCTCAGGACCAGGGCAATGGAGCCCCTGACCATGGACTGATGAGACCTTTGTAACCATAAGCATACAGAAATCTTTCCTCCTTTAAGTTGTTTGTCTCGGGTATTTTTGTCACAGGGATGAAAAGCTGACTCACACATCACCCAGAGTCCAGAGTTTACATCAGCCTTCCCTTTGGTGTAGAGTTGATGGATTGGGGCAAAGGTATGATGACACGTATCCACCACAAGAGCATCTCACAGGGGAGTCTCACTTCCCTACAGTCCTCTGTGTTCTGCTTACTCACCTCTGCCTCCTCCAGCAACCAGCAACCACCGATGGGTACTAGCTCCATAATTTTGCCTTTTCCAGAATGTCATATAGTTGGAATCATACTAGAATACAGGGTGTAGCTCTTTAGATGGCTCAGTTTATGTCTTCTCACCTTTATGATGGTGTGAAAGTGATATATATTGAGTATAAACTACAGACACACATTTTATATGTACCATATAAAATCTTACAGTACCATATTACACGTAAAATTTTATGTTGTACATATATAGGTACTATCTATCAATATATATCTACTATCATATACATATGGAGAGAAAGACAGAGTGAGATAGACAGACAGACAGACAGACAAACTCTCTGTCCCTAGTTCCTGATACAACTTCCACAACAAAACCCTGGGAATCTGATGAGTGAGGAAAATTCTTTGCTATGCTAAGAAAGTGACTCCTGGAGATGGGGATCCCCTGAAGAGTTCCAAGATGGGGCTCACTGCCTGAAAAACCCACCACACCATTAGAGAGCTAGAACTTTCAGCTGCACCTCTTGGGAGGGAAGCGTGCTGATAACTGAGGTCTATCACGTGACCAGTCATTCAATCCATCACACCTACAAAATGAAACTCCAATAAAAACTATGGACACACAAGGCTCGGGCGAGCCTCCTGGCTGGTGAACACATCAATGTTCCAGAAGCAAAGTGATAGAACCCGACTCCAGACAGAGGCCCCTGTGCTCAGGACTTCCCTCAACTCTCATCTGGATGCTCCTTGGTATCCTTTATAGCAAAATGATAATTGTAGGTATCCTTTATCCTTTATAACAAAATGATAATTGCACATTCCTGAGCTGTAGGAGTCTTTTTAGTGAATTATCAAAACTGAGGAGTTGTGGGTGGCCACAGATTAAATACGAAGTCAGCTGATCAGAACACAGCCGGTAGCTTGGAGATCCCACTTGTGGATGGCATCTCAACTGAGAATAGCCTGGCTGGGGACTGTATGATCCCAAAAGGAGAGGGGGGCATTAAAATATCATGTCCCTGAATGCTCCTTTTCTGTTTCCAAAAACCAAGCCAAGGTAACGAAACAACAAGAGCAAGCCTGGGCCGGGAAGTCTAGATAGGCGTTCTCTTCAAGGTTGCTGGCTTTCTCTCATGCACACTGGGAACCAGGGCAGGTCGGGGTCTCTGTAGCCAGCAGCTTTCCTGCATGTGCACCAGGATGGCTGCTCCTTGGGCTGCTGGTCAGACAAGTGAACCTACAAGCTGATACTGATGATGTCACCCTTGCTGATGATGTCACAGTTCTACAGCCTGACATATAAAACCCCTTTCTGAGCAGGGACAGGCGCAGAAGTGAGGTCACCATGGAGAGGATATATGCCACCAGGCAAAATGCCCTGAGGGAGAGGAGGTGCTACTTGGCAAAGCACGGTGAGGGACAGAGGTGCCGTCAGCCTGTCGCCACTGAACTGTTCTAGGAGCAGTCGTTGAGCTCTTGTAAGCTTTCTCCAATAAATCATGTCTCCCAGCACTTTGTTTGGACTGTCTGCAGCCCACCCCACTACCCTGGCACAACTGGCTGTGGGTGGGTCAGGGACTCATGCTTTCACGGTGGCATCTGATGCTAACTCTAAGTAGTGTGAGAATTAAATTGGACCATAGGACATCCATTTGGTGTCAAAATTGTTGACAGAAGGCAAAAGTGTAGGAAAACAACAGTTTGACAGCTGCAAGACAGGGGTCCAGGAAGCGATCAGTTTAGTTCCAAGCAAGATGACAAAATGCATCAAAAGATATCGCTAAGAATCTGGAAGAGAGGCAGCCACATGTCTGAACATCAGGGGAGGAATTTACATTTCTTTTGGAGAGTGTGGGCATGAAAGGACTATTGTAAAAAAAAAAAAATTCAACATCTGGAAAAAGACAAAAGTATTAACGCTTTGGAAAATAAACATAATCGGGGCTACCTGCATTTCTGCTCAGCTGACTTCAAATTTAATTTGGGGGCTTCTCAGTTCCAATAATTCACTAGAAAGACTCACGCAAGTCAAATGGTTCAGAGGCGTGCACGGTGATTCCACAGACTATCACAGAAACACTGGAGTGAAACGTAACTCAAACTGATGGTGACGTCATTCTGTTGAGGGGGGGGAAGAGAACTCGGGGTCACAACGGTGTGGAGCAGTGGAGGTGGGGCAGGAAAGGAGAACTTAATCCCCTCTTTCAACTTGGAAACATGTGGAGCATAACTCTACACCAAGAAGTAGCAACATAAGCACTTCACTTGAAGACACAGGGGTGCAAATCTCAAAGGAACAGCTGAGAGAGCTGGAACGGGGTGTCTACGAGAAAGTGGCGGAAGCAGAGAGAGGTACTAGGAGCCTCATCTCAATATCCTGTGGAGGGTGGCGTGGGGAGGGGGGGGGACTCACCAAGTGCTGTGTGCATGTATGTCCTTGCCACTCGGAACTCCATTACAATCTGAGACTACAATGCACCCATAAAAGCATATCCAACACGTATAAATAAATAAAGACTCAGTTTTCAAACTATGGGCAGGAATTATATTTACATGAATATTAACTTTTTTTTTTTTTTTTGGTGGTGGTGGTAGTACTGGGAATGAACCTAGAGGGATTCTACTTTCGAGCTACACCCCCAATCCGATTCTATTCTTGTTTGGAAAGAGGGTCTTGCTAGGTTGATAAGAGGCTCACTATTTGCTGAGGCTGTCCTCAAACCTGCGATCCTCCTGTCCCAGCCTCTCACGTACTGGGATTACAAGCGCGTGCCACCACATCTGGCAGAATATTAACTATTTAAAGTATTATGAACCACAAGAGTACTGTGACATTATCACAGGAATTATTATCATTTTGAAGAGCAGGAGGCGTTCAAGAGGCTTGGCAGCCTCTCAGAGATCACACAGTGACTGAGGGCTCAGCTCGCTTTTAAGGGCTGCTCTATTCCGAGTCTTTTTTCTCTCTATGAATCACTGTAGTCGCAACTTGGAAATAAGTGTGTCAGCATGATGCGAGTGAAGAAGGTTAATTCAGGCATGAAGGCATCTAGAAGTTTCCTTATGAGAAACATCACTTAAGTACAGCCTGAGCAATCTTGGGCCATCCCTTGCACACAGGGAAAGCACCTAGACCCTCTTCTGACACTACCTGGCTCCTGCCCAGGCGCGGACCGGGTGAAAGGAGGCACCAAGCGCTGTCCCTGCCGACTCTTGAGGTGGCGGTGTCCCAAGCCCACACTGGTTGGAAGCTATCCAATCTTTCTCTCTGCTTTGCGGCTCCATTTTGCCAAGAACCGTGAATCTGGACCGACTTTGATATCTACCAACAAACTAAGAGTGATAACGATGGTCTACCCCGCTGGGTTGGTGAAGGATTATGAGAGCTTGCATATCGAGCAACAAGGCCTGGGCACTGGCTCTTGCAGCCACACACTCAGTTTGTGTGCGTGACAAGGGTCCAAAGTCCTCGTGGTGCACGGTGCTCCATGGAGCATGCAGCTCTGCCGGTCACCCCTGTCACCCCTTGCTGTGTGTGCTCATCCTCCTGCTGCGTGCTCTGTGCTCCCACTGGACCGCCATGCCAGTGTCAAGAGGTGGCCAATGCCTTCCCGACCCAGCGAAGCCCCTTCCCAGGACACCACACACCCAGAGCACCACACAGCTGTGTCTATCCTCACATCCTCCTGGGGGGGCTCCGCCCTGCCTGCCTGCCTCCATATTTGCTTTTGCCTGGGTAAGTGTGATTCGAGTCTGGCTCTCGGCATTGGCATTGGGCTGCAACTTTGTAATCTGAAAGTGGGGTGGCGTTCACAGCATGGTGATTACAAATGAGCCTGGGCTTGTTTCTGCTGTGACCAAGCCAGGCAGTTTTCCGCAATCTTTTGTTGTATTCTCTAAAAACCACTTCTCATTTTTATTGGGTTGTTCAATTTTTTTGTTCCATTACTTCCCTTCAAGGTTTGAAGATATTATACCCTATTTCTATTCGGATAGTGGTTATTTACCATTTTTGAAAACCCATCATTTAGTAATTTTCTCTATGAATGCCTATATAAATCAGTACATAAATACACACACACACACACACACACACACACACACACACACACACACACATAAAGACAGGTGATACAGACATAAAGAGATAATCTTAAAATACATCTCTTTCCCCGCCTTTTTTTTTTTTCCTAAAATGCCCTACCTCCAGTCCTTCTGGACTGAGTTTTACAATGAGAAGGTAAAAAACTTGGGTGATAGATCACTGCTAGTGTTTCAGGAATTGACAATTGATAATTTGGCTTAATGCCAAATTTTCTAGGCTCTGATTGCTTGGATTTCTAATATCCCACTTACTCTGCATAGGGTTTGTTTTTGTTTTAGCGTAACAGGAATATATGATTCTGGCAATTCTTTCATGTGATTGGTGAACTTTGATTCCCTGTATATATGTATTTTTTTTCCTTCCTTTCTACTTGGCTTTGTAGAGTTTAGGATAATAATTAGCTTCCTGTCTGAGCTGTGACATTTTCAAATCCTGTATTTTTTTTTACAAGATGTATATGACCATGCCCTCATTCTTGCAGATAATAATTTTCCTCAGTTCTCCTGGATGAATTTAAATTTTTCTTTTTCTTTTTTTCTTTTCTTTTTTTTTTTTTTTTTTTTTTTTTTTTTTTTTTTTTTTTTTTTTTTTTTTTTTTTTTTTTTTTTTTTTTTTTTTTTTTTTTTTTTTTTTTTTTTTTT